>CAUYLG010037632.1:0-108837 GCA_963573385.1 Cacajao melanocephalus
GTGGCTCCTCCGCCGGGAATCTCCTAGTCTGTGGGCAACAAAAATTCGTCTGAAAGTGCGGCGTCCACTCGCTGTCTGCGCTTTCACTGGGAGCTACAATCCTGAGCTGTTGTTAATCGGCCATCTTGGATCTCTCTCCACATTACACCTATTTTAAAAGTGACCACATAATTGGAAGTAAATCACTTCTCAGTAATTGCATAGCATTTCACAGGTTTAAGTAAAACACTGGTTGGCTGCTTGTTTGTTATTTTCATCCCTTATTCCTTCCTGTCTCCATTGTTAAGCACAATTATTGGCATAAAAGAGGTTTTTAATACCTATTTTTAGACTGCATTCTAGCCTTGGCAATAGAACAAGAATACCGTTCTCTCTCCCTCTTTCTCTTCCTCTTTCTTTCTCTCTTACATTCTTTTTTTTTTTCTTTCTTTCACTCTCACTTTCTTTCCTCTCTTTTTCTTTCTTTCAAAAATAAAAAAATTAAAAAAATTAAAAAAAGATATACAAGTATAATAATAAAATAAAATATAATATAATAAAAATGATACAAGATTGAATAGACAATCCTGAATAACCCTCTATCTACCAAAGAAAATTGATTTGTTATAAAAACTTGCCTCACAAAGAAACTTCTAGGCTCAGATGGGTTTCACTGGTGAATTCTATTAAATATGAAGAAATAAGGAAAGTAAATCCTACGTAAACTCTTTCAGGAAGAAGGAATAAGAAACACTTTCTAATTCATTGATGAAGGCAGTGTAATTCTGAGTCAGCTGGCCTCAGTTGCAATGATCTCTACTTCCTTTTACTCTGGGATGCAGCCTTCATGGACTGACCCATCTTGAAGAAGCAGCTGAAGATTGAGAGATTTTGACTCACAACTATGAATCTGGTATCTACATTAATTTGAACAAATCACTTATACTGGCATAAAACAGGTTTTCTAGCTCCATGCCGCTTTCCCAGCAATGTTGTGAGGAAGATAAAGACATCAATCAAAATGGGACCATCAATCAAACACCTTCAGTTAAAAACCACCAGGAACACATCTATCATGAAGCAAAGTTTATTTTCTTGGTACTTGTATCAAGGCAGACTGTACCACGAAAGGAATCACAGGACCACTCAGCCACAGTCAGTTAGGAGGGAATTCGTATGGAATTTGGGCTTGTGCTTTGTGATTTTGGTTGGGGGTCAGACTCAAGAACGTGTGAGTCTGATCTGGTCTGGGCACTGTCAGGAAGCAGGGGTAATAGGATTGAATGTCATTACTTTTCTTTAGAACTGTGGAGGAACAAAGATGGGTAAAGCTGTGATTAGTAGAGAAGCAGCAGTTGGTATTTTGATGTTCACCATTAGTCCACTTTTCAAATACATTACTCTTATTTTTTTGCTTTCACTGGAATGAAATTTTTCTAGTAAGCTGTTTGCCGGGTCTGCAGACCATTAGGTGTGACTTTCCAGAGAAGACAAAGAATGACTTTGGCCTTCTTTCATTGATTCCAATGCTTGTTCATTGATTCTGTCCACAAATATGCATAGAGCACTGTGCACCTCATCATAGCTGGGCCCAGCCTTGGGTACTGGACCCGCTAGAGTGAGAGAACTGTGATCACAAGACAGGGGTGTGCCCCACATGGGGTGAATGGAGTAAGCCACTTTCTAGACTGAGTGAACGGTGTGCATAATATATTAGGGTCCTTGTTGGGTTCCAGATAAAGAAGTTGAAGTAATAGAAAGCCAGAAACATGAGGGAGGATATGAGAATTCTTGATTGCTTTGGGCCTGCCCACCCACCCTCAGCAGACACAGTTTGTCCTGGTTGCCCAGTGCAGGCTTGGTTCTAGGCAAAACCCAGAAGCATCATTTTCATGGTGTGGTATGGGCCGACTGGCCAGGGTGGCCCCTAGGTACCTCTGCATCAGACTGGGCCACTATGGTGAAGCGTCATTCTGCTGGGGATGTGTACTCTTGTCCAACCCACGAGACACTGGAGGATTTCATGGCAGAAGCCTCTGATGACCTAATCTCACTGTCCCTATATATCAGTGGGAGATGGAGGAGTGTGTTTTGATAGTTCAGGTATTCCTAGTTCTCTTGTTTGTGGGCAAAATTGTTTAGTAATGCAGCTAAAGCATTTCTTGATCGAGAGACAAGAGACCTGACAGTAGCAATTTAGCTCTTGCAGTAGTCAAATATAATACTCTTGGCAAGTTTCATCCTAGGGTGGAGGAAGAGGAAGAATCAGAAGTGGCTGATGACTTGAATGGGTTCAAGCCTGTGAGGAGGAACTTCATATGCATTGTGGTGAGACACAGAGGAAAAGTAAACCCTCATTGTTCAGAACAAAAACAGCTGATGTCTTAGATAGCAAGAAAGATACAGTCTCTACACCAGGCACAAAAAGCCATTGAGCCACATCTGCAAAAAGCTAAAACACACTTCAGACTAACCAGAGAGACAGAAAAAAGATTCAAGTTCACCAGAGTGACATTTATGTCCTCTGTAAAGAGTCAGGCCATGTCTCTGCAGGAAGACAGACTCAAGATCAATGAAGAGGCAGCTTGTCCCTGAAAGAAGGAGTTGGGTGAGAAGTTGGGATTAGGAGAACCAAAGAATAGTGATCATATTCCTAAGCAGGCAAAAGGATCCAGGAAAAGACTGAAGGATGCTGCCAGGTCACGTGCCCATTTCAACATTCAAGAGAGACAGAGAGAGAAAAAAAAAAACATTTGACATCAATATTGCCAAAGAAAAGAAGAAAGCTCACCTGAGAGGTCAACACAAGAGCATCTAGAAGCCTCCATGGAAAGAGCAGATTGACATCTTGAGGAGAGAGAAAATGAAATGATTAAATGACATCAGCCTAAAAGAAGTAGAATGTGTGGGGATGCTACCTGTGAAGGCAGATCTTGACTTAGAGCAAGAATTAGAAAGCTCTGAAGCCAATGACCTGATGAGCCATGAAATAAAGAGCTGGAGAATTCCGAAAAGTTATTTCCAGATCTTGCATGACAGCTGGAAAGAACCATTTTTTCTAGGCAGTGGCAGATTCTATCAATCAGGTGTCAAACTCCCAATGACTGTCTGAGAGCTCAGGAGGTTGAAGGAAACCTCATCATCACGAGACAGGAGGTTGTGGACCTGGGACAAAGAAGAAGGGAAAGAGCCATTCAGCTCCGGCTTCTGCACATGGATCTTCATGGATTTGATGATCCCAGTGGAGCATAAGGTTGAGACCATTTGTCCCCTGATCCCTGGTCGTGAAGCAGTGCTTTCTCAGAGATTGCAGAGTCTCTGGCCCAACCACTCAGACCCTTCCCTTGATGACCCTCTCCTCACTCCGCCTCCTCTGTCTCCATTACCTTCACTTTTTTTATGTCTTTCCTTTTCCCCAATAAGATGTTTACTGAGTCTTAATAGGGAGTTTCTGGCAAGAAACTATGTTCTTCCGCTACCTCCTTCAGGAAGGCTTGGTGCACTCATGCCAGGCTTCTTTTTCTTCAAAGTAGAATTCACCTCTTTTGCATCTGCCATAGTGTGTTTTTTTTCCCCTGGATATTCAAATCTGGACAATGGATGTGTATTGTCTCTTGGTTTCATTCAACCTCCATTGGACCTTAGTCCTCCAAATTCTGAAACCACACAGTGGTCTTCAGTCATGAGTTTTCATATCTGAGCCTCATAATGTCTTTCAATTCTCCCTCTATATTTATATTTATGGTAGAGTCTCTTTCACACAAGTGGTTTGTTCTTTGTAGAATCTTGATAGTCATACAGATTTCAAAATAGATTTAGAAAATTGAGATTAGAACTTTTTCTTATGATAGGTACTCTCTAGAAAAATATGTTTCCAGTAGGTTTTCTTTTTTCTTTCTTCTTTCTTTCTTTCTTTCTTTCTTTCTTTCTTTCTTCTTTCTTTCTTCTTTCTTTCCTTCTTTCTTTCTTTCTTTCTTTTTTTTTTTTTTTTGAGATGGAGACTTCCTCTGTCGCCCAGGCTGGAGTGCTTTAGCACGATCTCAGCTCACTGCAACCTCCGCTTCCCAGGTTCAAGCGATTCTCCTGCCTCAGCCTCCCGAGTAGCTGGAATTAAAGATGCCCACCATCATGCCTGACTAATTTTTGTATTTTTAGTAGAGATGGGGTTTCACCATGTTGGCCAGGCTGGTCTCGAACTCCTGACCTCAGGTGATCTGCCCACCTTGGCCTCCCAAAGTGCTGGGATTACAGGCACGAGCCACCGCGCCCTGCTCTCCAGTAGGTTTTTACTGGGTGAGTTAGCCTGCTTTTCTTTAAAAGACACTATATGATTTTTGAGCATTTTAGCTTACAGAGACATTTGAAAGAGAAAAACTTTTCTCTATTTGAATATTTCAATCTAGCAGCAGGGTAAAAGAGAATGGTGAACTTTACTTCTGAGTTTCAATAAATTAGACTTGAATTTAAGATTGGCTTCTGTCTGTTCATTGAGTGAAGAGGGCTGCCTGTGATGTGGGGAGTCCAGTAGGGCTGAAGCTGTTCATAACTATTGCCTTCTGGCTGTATAGGTGTCCGAAAGGGGCTAGACTCAGGGCTAGACACTCAGTGAAGAGGGAGGTGGGCCAGCCTGTCCTTCTTTATCCCACATCCCTAGGAGACCTGGGCCACCGCAGCCTTCAAACTCTTCATGTAGATGGATGAACCTGTGCCCATGTCAGCCCCTCTTGACAATACCATTTTTAAGTTCCTACATTAATATCCTGGGTGGCGTCCTGTGCCAGGTCCTTGGGTGTCTGAAAATACGGCCTATGGAACAGATCTGACCAGCAGCTGATTTGACAGTGGTCAAGAATGTCTTCAAGTTTGACAGTGGAGAATGTCAGTGTGTGTGCAAGAATGCAACTGTGAGTTCTTAGGTCAAGAGGTTTGGGTCTCAGACCAGACAAGTCCCACCACACAGAAAAACAGGAAAAGCTTTGCTCATCTGGATCCTGGTTTAGAGTCACAGCTCTACTTGGTAAAGCATCTGTCAGAGTTTTCAAGGGAGTGTTGTCTTAGATCTGGGGTGTCAGATGGTGTGACCAAGGTATGTAATAGAATTCGGGTACCTGCAGGCTGTCTGACCACCACCAAGTCTCATGCTTTTTTGCTCCATGTGGGTCCAACATTCATGACTGGCTACAAAGAGTTCTGGAAAGATTCCAATAGGAATCAAGGGTCTCCCTGGTCCCTCACCCCTACCTCATACCCAGGAATAGACAGGAGTGACTCCTAAGACTTCCTGAAGGATGCAATTGTAAGCCAGGCCACCGTGGCACAAAGATACGGGGCAAGTACCAAGGCGTTCTCAGAAGACAGGAACCGTCATAAGGACTGTCTCATTCTGTATCATCCAGTGAGGGAAACAGAGTTTGGGAAGGGGCAGGGATTCAGGGGGACCCAGTCTTGGAGGCCCAGGATTGAAGTGGGTCTTGTACCTGCCTGCTCCATGGACTGTATTTCTGCCTGACAGCCCACCCTTAGAAAGCACCCTTCAGAGTTGACTCCAGTCAAAAGCATTGACTGGAGGAGGAGGACTGTGCTGCTCTCCTCTTCATCCCAGGCCGGGGACACTAGGCTTCGTTTTAGTTCCCATCACTCTCATGTCTTTTTTCTGCCAATTTGGCTGTTTTTATCGGTAAGGCAGAGACACTCATCTCTAGTTTCAAATTACCCTTGGGCAGGTCACAGGTCTTATATTCTAACCTTCTGGTCTGGGTACCCAGTGAGCTGTGGGTACAGATTTAGCCCGTGGCCCTGGGCCACGGAACATGGTCATGAGAGCTGCAAGGATGACGGCGAAGTTGTGCCATGTACCCTGTCGCCATGTGGGGGTTGGCACGAGGCTGACCAGCATCCATGTGTCC
Organism: Cacajao melanocephalus; assembly: GCA_963573385.1. Classification (NCBI taxonomy): domain Eukaryota; kingdom Metazoa; phylum Chordata; class Mammalia; order Primates; family Pitheciidae; genus Cacajao; species Cacajao melanocephalus. The sequence continues at coordinate 5,886 of CAUYLG010037632.1, forward strand.
TGTCAGTAAGCCAACCTATGAGGTCTGTGGCTCACAGGTGTTCACTTCTTTTTCACCTTCCTTCAGCTCCCTGGAAGGTCTAGGTGAAGGTCAAGAGTCAACAAAGCTGATGGAGAAACCAAGTTATAGGGAAGAACGTGGGCCTGGGCTCTATCCTTGTCTTAGCCATTGCCAAGGTGTGCCTTGCCTCGTGACTCTCTGTACCCTCATTTTGAGAAGACTACTCTGTTGTGGACAGTCATGACCATTTGCTCTGAATATGGCCTGCCAGGGGCAGCATTCACTGGGTGCCCAAAAGAGGCCTGTCCTCAATGCCCCTCATGGAACTGTCCTTTGCTCAGCAGAAGTCATAAGAACATTGGACAGCTCACTGCCCCTGGCTTCTTTGCCCTTCTTGTCTTTCTTCCTCTCTCTTTTCCTTAACAAGTGTCTTGCCATTTTTCTTCCTTGATTGCTATTTGAATATATTCAATAAAGTTGGTCTCTAGGCCCTGTGAGGGCCAGGCCTTGTGCAGGATGTCTGCAGGAGATGGGCATGGTGGGCCAGGATGGCTCACTGCACACTCTATCAAATCCTGGTCTTCGCTCGTGTGCATGCGCGTGTGTGTGTTTGTGTGTGTGTGGGCGGGGGGCAACATCATAGACATCCAAGAAAGGTAGGGCCTTCCTCTCTTCCAGACATGTATCTGAAACTTTGTTCCTAGAAAAAGAAATCTGAGGACTGGCCAGGTGATCAAGGGCAGGTGGTGAGGAATAAAGGACTTGTGAGTCACTCCTCCTCCCGGGGTGGTCGTGCTGCACTCCTCACCTTTTCATGGTTTGCAAGTTTTGCTGACTGAGATTGGCAGATTGGTATGGGACTGAAATCATGATGTACCAGCAGCCTGGCCCAGCTCACTGCTCTTCACTCTGGGGCAGGAGCTGTGGGCTTAGGAGGAGGGAGGGCCTTTTTCTTTCTCTTCCATGGGGTGCTGGGGAGTTCCAGCTCTGGTCGTTGTGGAGGAGGCTGATCAGTGCCACCTTCCCACAGACACCAGTGATGCAGTTTGGGCAAATGATTCCTGAAAAAGCACCTCACAGAAGGTGCTGGAGAGTCACCCAAGTCAGGCAGATTCTGGAGGAAAAATATATGAAGGAAGAGGAACTGCTGGAGATGTGATCTCTAAGTGTGCAGCTTTTTAGACAACGGCAAGCCTGGATGCTCAGTAAACACTGAAATTCACCACAGTGACGCAGGCTCAAACGGAAAATCTGAAAAGTCCCACATTTGTATGAAAACAAACTTTTTCACATAGTCAACCTCAAGTTCAAATTGCTTTCTTGGTGAATTCTATCAATTCTGAGGAAGAAATAAACTTATGGGAACTCCATCAGAATATACAGGAGGAAGGAACACTTGATGTGAAATTGCGAGATACCAGCAATACCCTGCTACCCATAATACAAAACAGTGTCCAAAATAAAATGACAGACTAATATAACCCATGATCTTGTCCACAAAATTCATTATAAAATATAAGCATGCCAAATCAGTAACCTATGATAAATATAGGACATCGTGGCCAAGTAGCATTTATACAGAATTGCAAGTTCATGTTTTATTGTGTAACTTTGAAATGCACAATGTTAATTAAATCAGGGAGACACAGCTGAGTCACTTCAATACATTTGAAACATTAACTCACAAATTTCATCACATATTTATTTTAAAAATAGGTGATTTATGTATTAAAAATCCCAGCAAATTTGATTAATAGAGGGGAATTTTCTCCATGTGATAAGGTACATCAATGGAGAAAATTAACCTAATATGATGTGTAAGACATGGAAATCATTTCTCCCTGTGATTGAGAGGAAGGCAAGGATATGAGCTCTCATCATTCTCTTCAACTTTAGATAGAATATTTAGCAAACGCAACATGGCAAACAAAAGAGACATCAGGCAGAATGTTGCAAAAAAAATAGTATCACTTCCTTATTCACCAAAGACATGAATTGATATGAAAACATTTAAATGAATGTATTTTTAGACCCATGGAACTAATGAATGTGATTAGCACAGTTTTACATTATAAGGGTAATGTACATAATTCATTTTTATTTCTACATTTTTAGCAACAGATCATTGGAACATAGATGAGTCAGTATAGTACAATGTCAGTTCTCAACACCATTGTCTCTAGAGTCAACTCTATTTTAATCAAAATTCTAGAGAAATTACCCAGCCAATTCTACAATTGATATAGCATGCATTATCTGCGGAATTATACTACATATTTTCAAGACTTAAACTATAAAACACAGCAATTAAATAGTGTTAAATTGGGATGGGAGGCATTGATAAGCCAGTGAAATAGAATAGATAATTCATACATGCGTTTGTGTATATAAGTAGTCACAAGGTGACCCCGTGGATCCTGAAAGAGGCGTGTCTGGAGTTTGCCTCATAACTCGAGGACACCCTTTACAGGAGAGGGATGCTACTGTTGGTGGTGGCCACTGCATACAGACTGTCCAAAGGACAGGCTCATGCCTCCTTTAGGAGCCTATAGTTTTTCATGAGTCCTAAGGAGAAACCCCCTTGAGTACTTGTTTTAGTTTCCTAGGATGACTGTAGTAAATTAGCACAAGCTAGGTGGATTAAAACAACAGAAATTCATTTGCTCCAATCTCTGTAGTCTAGCAGTCTGAAATCAAAGTGTTGGCAGCGCTACACTCCCTTCAGACACTCTAGGGGAGAATCTGTTTCTTGCCTCTTTCAGCCTCAGCTTTCTTCTTCCTTCCTTCAGTGTTTGCAGATGTTTCTTTGCTTGTGGCTGCATTGCTCCAATCTCTGCTTCCTCATTGCTTCCTCTTCTTCTTCTGGGCGTCTGTCTCCACACTCCTCCTGCCCATCTTGATACATGTGATTTTATTTAGGGAAGGCCTGCAGTGGACTGAATGTTTGTGTCCTCTCAAAATTCCTATCTTGAAATCCTAACCCTCAATATGATGGTATTAGAAGTTGTGGCCTTTGCAGGTGATTAGGTCATGAGGGTGGAGCCCTGATAAATGGGGTTTGTGTGATTATAAAGGGGACTCCGGAGAGCTCTACCAGTCTCTTTCTACCATGTGAGAATACAAGGAGCAGTCAGCTGTCTGGAACCTGGAAGAGGTTCAGAACCTCACCAGAACCTGGTCATGCTAACATGCTGATCTTGGACTTCCATCTTCCAAGACAGCGAGAAATAAATTTGTTATTTACAAGTCACCCAGTCTACATTACTTTGTTATAGCAATCTAAAATGACTAAAAAAGGGCCCAACCAAATAATACAGGGTAATCCCTCCTCTCAAGATCCTTAATCACATCACATATAAGATAGTATGCACTGTTTTGCCATGTAAGGTAATAGTCACAGGTCCCAGAGATTAGGGTATGAATATATCATTGGAGGTTACCTTTCAGCTAACCACAGTACTTTTCATATAAAATTGGTCAAATTGCTAGGCCCAAACTAACCATTACCATTCAGATATTGGAGCCCAGAAAGGTGCTCTGAGGGAGCAGTCCCTGCTTTGGAACAAGCATTAATCTTCTTGACTTCCCTGGTGATATATGTGGAAGTCACATGCACAAAGGATTATGCTATTCCGTTTCATATTCTGCACAAAGTTTAAGCAGAATAAACTTTGTGCACAATATGAAAGGGAATAGAATACCGTTTATTTCCACACACTCTTCTGTTTCATCCATCAGGCTCCTCTGGGTAGCAAATGTACAGTTACAGGGGGCCCATTCAGGTGGAGAAACTTCCTGGGTCTGAGGCCTCCCTTAGGCCCAGGTAGGTGTGTTACTTTCCTCATGAGACCTACTAGACCTGTGTTCTTCAGGTCCATGAGAGGTGATGGACTCATGGACACAGAGTTCTCACTGGGCTGACAAATGACAGCCTGTTGCTGGCAAAGACCCTATTTCCCTCCATGATCACGGATTCCTGCAAGATCAGAGCTGGAGAAGAGAGGGATCACAGTCAGGACTTTGATTAGAATCTGGCTTCTATGCATCTATGAGTGTTTGTATGTTTGCTACATAGGTTTTACTTTGTGTGTCTCTTGGGTGTTTGTTGTATGTGTGCTTGTGTGTATGTAAGGAGGGGTATGGTACTGCCTCGTCATCTTTTATATGTGCCATATGGGGTCTGTTTCCCACTCATGTCTACAATCAGTTGATTTCAACCTCCATCCCACCAAGAGTGGCTTCTCTTCCTGCATTTGTTAACCCAGGATATCAGTGTGTCTCTCTGTTCCTCTTCTTCAGTGTGATAGTGGCTGCCTGTCCTCAGCAGTTTCTTCTTTTGGCATCTCTAAGTGACACCTCGTCAGGTGGGATGTTAAGGGGAGACAGATCTGAAAGGAAGAGCTAGGTTACATAACACTGGCCAGAAACTTGGAGCGAAGAACCAGAGGAATTGCTTGAACCTGTTTATGACCTGGAGTATGGATTAACACATGGAGAATGTGCTTGCTGACATGAGTTTGGAGTGAGACAGTTGTGAATTTTCAGCTTTCTAAAGCTACCTCACATGAACTCTGAGCTCTCTGCGAGTATCCCAATCTCTTGGATTCTCTTTTCCTCATTTGTAAAATGATGTTTTATGAGGTCATGGTGCAAAGTTTCTAAGTACAAAGTATGGCACATAACAGGTACTCAGAAACCCCTTCTACAAGTTTTTCTTCACCTCTTGTTCCACTCTGATTCTCCTGAAAAGATTGAAATCACGTGGCACCCAACCTGTGCACACACCTGGCTCACTCCTGGTCCTCTTCCAGCCAGCTCCCGGCTACTCACTTCGGTTGCAGTGACCAACTCCTGCTGTGGGTTACATGGGCTCATTGGGCTCCAAAGTTCCCCCTCACCCTTAGCTAAAAGCCTGGTGTCTGCCTGAGGGTGGCCTGTAGCTCCTTGCCCAGACTGGCCTTCAGTACTGTGGAGACACCTTCCTGTGAGGTCAACATCAAAAGCATCATTATCCTCATGAGTGTGGGCAGGCCCCAGCTCTTGAATCTCACACACCACAGCAGCCCACTTGCTCCTCATGAATCCCCCAGTGGCGATGTGAGCCCAGACCCAGGAATGACTTTTTATGGAGGTCCTGGAAAGCACATGAGAATATCTCAATTCTCTCTCTCTGTCTGATTTTCTCTTCCCCATCATAAGACTGAAGCTCAGAAGGTTGTTTCCCAGGGAACAATCCGGTCTACTGCAGTATACCCAACAGGAGTCTCCATTGCGAAGTATATTAGTTTTCTAGGGTTTTCATAATAAACTACCACAAACTGGGTGGCTTAAAACAACATAAATATATTCTCACACAGTGCCAGAGGCTAGAAGTCTAGATCAAAGTGTCAGCAGGGTTGGTACCTACCGAAGGCTCTGAGGAAGATTCTTCTATGCCTCACTCCCAGCTTCTGATATAGGCCATTACAGGTAAACAGCACTGAGGAATTAGCAGCAGCTTCCTGGCTGAAAGGTTCATCATATTCTGTGTTCTCTTATGGAATGGAAGATTTTAGTAGAAAACAAGTTTGTAGGCAATCATTGCAGAAGAAGCTGGCAGAAGTTTCTGATACCAGTATTGTCCACGATCTTTGGCATTCTTTGTCTTAAAGACGCATCACTCCAGTCACTGCCTCCTTCATGACACGGCGTTCTCCCTGTGTGACTCTGTGTCCCAATTTCCCTCTTCTTATAATGTCACCAGTCAGTGGATTAAGGCCTGCTCTAATATCCAGTGTGGCCTCATCTTGTCTTTATTATAACTGTAAAGACCCTAATTCCACATAAGGGTTTGTAAGTCCTGGTGGTTAGGGCTTGGATAGATTTTGTTTGTTTTTTTTGCGACACAATTTAACACACAACATTAAGGAATGCAAATTCCTGACCAAGGACACTGAAGAAGGCCTGCCCTGTGCTTCATTCCTCCTCCTTTTGATAACTGGCCATCTCTTCCCAGTTTTCTTTTTATTACTGGGTTATAGCAGTTACTTCTGTTTCCTATGTATCCTTTGACAGATACAGGCTAGTATTTGCAAATATTTTTCTCCCAGTCATGGCTTGCCTGTTTTCCTAATGTTTAACAAACTGAGTTAATCTTTAATCTTGATGAAATTCAATTTATCATTTTTTACTTGAATAATTGAGTTCTCTGATCGAAGACAATTTTGCCTAACGCTAAGTTACAAAGGATATCTGTACAATTCAAACCTAGATTTTTTAGCTCTTATGAAATAAAACTTTGAAAGAAGACAGCAAGCAAGAGAGAGAGAATCAAAATGTCAATAGAAAACAGTGTAACACAAAGGAATGTAGCTCTTATGATCCTTTTACTTCTATGTTATCAGTTGTCATGTTTCCTCTCTCATTCTGATTTTATTTGAGTCTTCTCTGTTTTTTTCTAAGTTATTTTAGCTAAAGTTTGGAAATTGTATCTTCACAAAAATTAACTTTGAGTTTCATTGATCTTTTCTATGTACGCTTCTACTCTGTATGTCATTTATTTCTGTTCCGATCTTTATTTCCTTCTAAAAGAGCAAAATATTAGTGAGAATATAGAAAATATGAACAACAAGATTAATATTCTGACCTAATGACACACTAACAAACTATAAAAACCACATTATTTCCAGTGCACATAATACATTTACCATTCTAAATCATAACCTAGATCATAAAATTAAATTTCAAAGACTGAACTCACATAAAAGAATATTTCTGGCTGCAGTAGAATTAAACTATAAATAACAGGAATATAACTTTTAAAAATGCTCAAATATTTAGGAATTAGATCACACACATAAATAAACCATGAGTCAAAGAAGTCACAATGAAAATTATAAAATATTTTAAATTCAATATGAAAAACACATTTTCAATTGGTGAGAAAAGATACATATCCAAACCTGTGGTATGCAGCTGAAATAGTTCTTAAATAAAAATGTATAACTTTAAATGATTATATTAGCAAAGAAGGCAAGAAGAAAGTCAGTTCTCTAAATGTAAATTAAAAGAAACTAGAAAAAGAATGACAAATTAAACCCTCAGAAGACAGGTACAAGAAAATGACAAAGATATGAACATATATATATATATATATATATATATATATATATATAAACATAAACATAGAGGTTAGTAGAGAAAATACCAAAAAGAAGTTTTTGGATAAGATTAATAAAAATGACAAATCCTTTGCAAAGTTGATTAAGAAAAAAAGAGATAGGCCGGGTGTGGTGGCTCACATCTATAATCCCAGCACTTTGGGAGGCCGAGGCAAGTGGATCACTTCAGGTCAGGAGTTTGAGACCAGTCTGGCCAACATGGCAAAACCCTTACTCCACTAAAAACACAATATTAGCCAGGCATGGTGGTGGGCATCTGTAATCCCAGCTACTTGGGAGACTGAGGCAGAAGAATTGCTTGAACCTGGGAGGCGGAGGTTGAAGTGAGCCAAGATTGTGCCACTGCCCTCCAGCCTGGGTGATTTTTTTTTTAAAAAAAGAAAAGATAAAATACAAATATTGATAACAGATATGTAGACATCGCTATAAATCCTACTTATATTGAAAAGAAATATGATGAAGATATTGTAAAAATTTTTGCCAATACATATATATTCAGAGGAAATTGACAAATTCATTGAAAAATATAACTCACTGAAACTGAACAAAAGACAGAAAACATGAATAGGTTTAGGTCATGAGGAAATTAAATCTGAAATTAAAATCATTTCCCAACTGAAAACACCATTCCAAGATGGCTTCACGGGTAAATTTATCTAACATTAAAATATAATTTTACACAAATTACTTTAGATAATAGGGAGTATGAGAGCACATCACAGCTCATTTTAATGAGGCTTGTAAAACACTGACACCAAAACCTAGCGATGCATTAAGGAGGGAAAAAAAAGCCAATATCTCTCCTGAACATAGGTGCAAATGTTCTAAACAAACGATTAGTAAGTCCACTCCTATGATACATACACAAGATAAAATATGACTAAATAGAGTTTGTTCCATCAAAGGAGGGTTGATATAATTTTTAAAAATCAATTTGTATTATTTATAATATCACCATATTATCTCATCAAAAAGCATACATCTAGCAGCATGACCGTGTGTGTAAAGGCCTCAAATAGAGTATCCTGGAACTTCACTACACACTTTAAAGGTACTATCTTATTTCATTGTCCCCATAATTTTCGTGAAATAGGAATCATTATTTTCCCCCAGCTGCAAACAAATGGCTAAAGCGGCTCCAGATCATGTAGCAGTTAAGTGATAGAGCTGTGAATCCAGTTTAGATAGCCCTGACTGGAGCACTTGTACTCTGAAATACTTCATTATATTGTCTTTCAGGAGTCTACACCTGCTCTGGTGGTCTCTGGACATTTGGCACAATAGTAGAAGTTTTCTTAGCAACCTTCAGCCCCAGACATGAGAATATAGTGACTAAACTTGTATGTACAGTGTTTACTGTTTCTACCAATGATTTGACTTCTAACTTAGGCAGTGATGTGACTTTCTTTTAGCAAGCTTACAGAACAAATTTCTCCAAATATATTTCTTTTCTTTAAAATCTTCCACTGAGGAGGATCTATGTTGACAGAATTTAAATCATTTAACACGTATCTAGGAACCACCTTCAGGAATATTTGGATTTTCTCAAGTTGGCAAATAATAATCCCTTGATTGTAAGATTATTTTTGGACATGAGGAACTTGTAAAGCAGCTGTCAAGAATAAGACATAGGAGGCTGGGCACGGTGGCTCACGCCTGTAATCCCAGCACTTTGGGAGGCTGAGGCAGGAGGATCACTTGAGGTCAGGGGTTCCAGACCAGCTTGGCCAACATGGTGAAACTTTGTCTGTACTAAAAATATAAAAATTAGCCAGGCATGGTGGCATGTGCCTGTAATCCCAGCTACTTGGGAGGCTGAGGCATGAGAATTGTTTGGACCTGGGAAATGGAGGTTGCAGTGAACTGAGATTGTACCACTGCTCTACAGCCTGGGCAATGGAGTGAGACTCCATCTCAAAAAAAAAAAAAAAATAGAATAGGACATAGGAAATAGCTATGCAAAGGGGGAACTGGGATTGAGCCCATCTTCAGCAACTTATTTTGAGACTCCAGTCATCTTCAGGGGATCTGCTGACAGTGAGCTATGTCAGTAGTGGTAAAAGCAGAGAAAGAACAGGCAGTTGTCATAGCTAGTCATTTTAAGAATTACCATCCCTCCTCTCAGCCCAGCACCTGAAAACTATATTCAAGGAAGCAGGAATGGAGTGCCGGAGAATAGAAACTTACAAGCCCCTACAGTGTAGGGGAGTAGTCAGGCAGAAAAGGGAGTTACGTTAAATATGGATTTGATGCTTTAAAAAAGATAAATACTAATGCCTAATAACTGAAATAAAACAGAGTTAGCTTACTGAATCAGAGAAGGATGTTGACTGTCAACATTTCTCCTAAATATTTTATTGGCATTGCTAGCCAGTGCAATAAGGTAAGAAACAAAAGTAAAGCAATTGGGAAGAAATAAGTACTGCCATATTTTCAGCTTACATGACTATGCATATACAAAATCCAGAATAATCTACAAATTACTAGAATTAAGAAATAAACTTATTGAGGTTACTAAATTCATAAGGCTACGTACAAAACTTAACTGTATTTCTGTGTACAACAAAGAAGAGAAAAAATATTAAAAATATATTATTAAAATTACTAAAACCACCAAAACAAGATTTATGTGATTTTAAAATCACTAAAACCACCAAAACAAGGTATTTTAAGATTTTTATTTTAGTTTAAAAACTAAAAATGTCAAAACAGCAATATTAGTTAAAGAAGTCCTAGTTAAATGAAGAGATACATGGTGAACATTGATTAGAGATTCAGTAGTAAGTTGTTAGTTCTGCATAAACTGATTGAGAGAGTCAATGCAGTCCCAATGGAAAGCTCATCCGGGTTTTGTGGAAATTGAGAAGCTGTTTCTAATATTTATATGGAAATCTTGACTTGAAGAAGAACAAAGCTGGACCATAGTTACAACTATAAATGTACAGTAATTAAAATAGTGTCCTGTTTGACGTAAGTACCAACAAATAGACTAGGAGAATAGATGGCCCAGAAGCAGACACACACATACACACTTAATTTACAAAAATGGACCACCCTAATTCAATGGAGGAAAAATGGCCTTTCCTACACATAGTGCTGTATCAAGTGGATATCTGTTTTACCAGGAATAGATAGAATGTTTAATAATAAGACTATTAGAAAAAAATGGAAAAATATCTTCATGATTTCAAAATCATAAAAAAAATTTTCATGATTTTTGGGATGGGCAAAAATTTCTTAAACATGACACAAAAAGCACTAACTTTGAAAGAAAATGAATAAATAAGATTTTCTCAAAATTAGTAAATTTTGCTCATCAACATTCAATATTAGGAGCAAGTCAAAAAAGAGAAACATATTTATGATACACATAGAAAAGGACACATTCAGAATGTAAAAATAACTTAAAAATCAGTAAGAAAGATATTGGCTAACTCATTTAAACAAAATACAAAATATTTGAATGGGTACCTCACAAAAGAAGATATCCAAGTACCCAATAAGCGTATAAAAATGTGTTCAACCTTATTACATGTTGGGGGAGATACAGATTAAAACCATGAGGAAATACACTTTATATTTACAGGAATAATAAACACTAGGAGAAGTGAAAACACCGACTTTTTATAAGCACATAGAGCATCTAGGACTGCCACACATTGCTGGGAGAATAAATTGATACAATCATTTAGGAAAACTGGTAGTGTCTCCTAAAGCTAAATGCATGCTTTCCTCATCCCCTTAAAGTTTCAATTCTGGATAGGCAGCCAAGAGAAATTAGTGCACCATGTCTACCAAAAAGACAAGTACAGGAATGTTTGTGGATTCTCTTTCTTAATGGTCAAAAACTGGAAGTCACTTAAGTGCCTATTAACAATAGAATGGATAAACTGAGGAATATTACTATAAGGAAACCCTACATGGCAAGGAAAAGGATGAAACTTCTGCTATGTATGACATGAATGAATCTCACAGACTTAATTCTGTGTAAACCAGACATACAACATGACACACAGTATGATTCCAACTATACAATGACAAAATGACTGTGTAGTCATGGAGGTCAGAGTAGTATTTTCCTAGGAGTTAGTACTAGAAGGAGTTATAAAGGGGCTTCTAGGGAGTCAGAAATATCCCATATAACTTTCTAGTGGGTATATAGGTATTAAGATATGTGTGTGTATGAGAATTTGTTAATCTGTTCACTTGAGATTTATGTTATTTATGTTCTTTACATGGTTTAATATCTCACTAAAAAGAAAATAGAGTTCATAGAGAAAGTTACAAAATAGAGTTTTTTAATACCTGAGACTTGCTAAAAAGCTATGGTATTAAACTGTGGTGATGTCATTAGGGAGGCTTCTACCCAAAGAGAAAGGAAGGCTCAACAGAGCACAGGTGTTTGTTATAAATGGAAAAATAAATCCATCTTATTTTTATATTGCAGCAAGCTAACGCTAACAAAAATATTATAGCTTAATTAAACTAGATAATTAATGTAGTATACAAAAGATAGTATCTGTCTCATAGTATAGATTAAAAATATAATTAGTATGACTACTACTGTTGCTACTATTACTACTTCTATTATTGCTTTATTGGTGGTGGTGCTATTAGTGATCATTTTTAGTGATTGCCCACAAAGGAACAACAACTCTGGATATGGGGAAATTGACATAATTTATCTTTACAAGCAGACTGTGGGCCTGTGGGTTACAGTAAAAAGACAACGGGGGGCCCGAATCATGTGACCCTTCAGACAGGGAACTCGCAGAGGGCCAGATGGGAGGAGGAACAGGGGACATCATTCCACCGGCCATTTCTCTGGAGCACTACACAGTCTTCCCTGGAATCCGCATTGTTGGGCTCACCCTCGTTCCAGTTTGTGTAGGTCAGTCTTCTTCCTGTCAGATCCATGAACTGCCCTTCTGTCTCCTCATCAGTGATGCCCAGGAAGGCTTCTTCCTTGACCAGACTCTGGATGGCCTTGTTCTCTGCCTGATTCATGGGGGTGGCCACAGAGGCCTCGAATTGGGCACACAGGGCCTTCACTTTGTCAAAGGTCATTGTTTCACCATTGGTCAGGAAGAGCTTCTCTCCAACTTGTTTGCCCAGAGAGAAGATTACCCCTAAAATGTGAAAAAGTGGGTGAAACTGGCTCATCCTTAAGCCCAACTCAAGGTATTTCTCAAGAAAAAGTCTTCTAGAGTAGAGTTGCCAGATAAAATACAGTATGTCCAGTTAAATTTGAATTTCAAACAGTATTTTAATATATCTCCCATGTAATTTTTCAGATATACTTATGCTAAATTTTTTTTAACCTGAAATACAATCTAACTGATGCCTTGTCTTTTTATTTGTTAAATATGACAACCCAAATGTGAACAGAGGGACTGGTGCAAAGGCCTCTCTGCTTTTGGATCAGAATGCTAGAAGACATATAATTTGGCCTTCTGAATTCTAAATTATTGACTTGAGACCAAACGAAAAATATCTGAAAATATTTGCCCCAGGCAGGTTAGACCTCATGGCCAGATCTCAATATGCAACAATGCGGTATAAGCCCCATTTTCAGTGAGCAATACCAGAGGGTAAAGGATTAGGGTCTCTGGAGTCAGACTGATTTCCATCTATAAAGCACCTCTGCCATTTATTAGCTTTGTGCATTTGAGCAAGTAATTTAACTTCGCTTTGCCTCGATTTCTACCAAAATATTGTGAGAATTTTATGAGGTCAGAATATGAGAAATGCCTATCAGGGTACAGAAGATTATATGCATTGAATAAATATTTGTTGCATTCTATTTTTCCCAAACTTCAAGCTGCCTGGAGAGTAAGACAAAAAACTTACACTTTTTGATACGATTCATTTCTGTTTGCAGAGCTTTTCTTTCTGAGTCAACCAGGCTACTATCACAATCTAGAAAATTAGAACAAAGTAAGGAAGCATTGTTGAAAAGGAGCCTCAGAACTGTGCATATATAAGGAAGTGGAGTATCTTTTTCAAACTGAAAAACACATTTATTTTACATTGATGTTTATACTTCGAAGGAAGATAAAAATACGAAAGGCAAAAAGAGAGAAAAATCTCTATTTCCATCCAACTCTAAACATCACTCTTTGTCTGTTTACTATATCCCAAAGTACACATACATATCACATGCACACATATACTCTCTGATTATCTAGCAATATATAGGCCAGGTTCTTCACAGATTTTTTTTTATCCAAATAAATTTTCTATCAAAACTGAAAAGAAATCTCTTGAGACATTACTCTATGATGAGCTGGTGAAGAGTGACTAAAAATATCGCAGGGTTTTGTCTTTGGAGAGGTTTTGCTTTTGTTGTCTTATGTTTTGTTTTTGTTTTTCCTGAGTTTGTTCTGTTAGTCAGGAAACCAAGATTTTTGTGAGTTGCCCATTATCCAAGTGGGGAGGGCAGGGGCAAACCACTTGTTGTAGTAGATGGCAAAAATGGCCTCAATAGAATACAGCTCCTCTCATTAAGACATGGAGTCTGTTTCCCCTCTCCTTGAATCTGGGCTGGCCTTGTGACTTGTTTTGACCAATACCATGTGGCAGAAATGATAATGTGCTCTGAGCCTTCAGGAAGCCTACAGCCTTTGTTATTTCTACTCTTGGGAATCCTGTAGTTACTGCTATGTGAGCAAGCCCTGGCTAGCCTGTTGGATGATGAGAGACGTGGTTCAGTTACCCTCATCACTCCAGCTAACATTCAAACAACAGTCAGACACAGGAGTGAGACTATTGGCCATCAGTCGACCACAGACACACGAGTGAGCTAGAGCTTAAACCAGCAGAGAAATCACATGGCTGACCCACAGTCTTGTGATTTACATTGATGGCTGTGTTTTTAAGCATTGGCTTGGTTTCTTATGAAGTAAAATATGACATCCCCTGGTTATACTCTTTTGTAAAAATAGGCATAAGAAGCCCACATTTAGATGGCCTATTTTCTCCCTCTAGGACAAGCACCTCACATTGGACTGTTGCAGGTGACGGAGAACCCAGGCTCAGCTCCTACAGGGACTGCCTGATGAGGGAGTTGTCTTGATAAGTTTGTGAGTCTGTACTTAGGCACTTACAGGAATTCCCCAAGGCTCTATGAACAAAGAGAGGGCTAAGGGCACCGGGTCAGAAAGCAAATTTGGGTATCTTCCTTTGAAGGAACAGGAGAAGGGGCACCTCTCACCAGGTACTCAGGATCTCAGAACCCTGAGTACACTCAGCTCAGACCTTGCTGGAGTCCTTACCTGAATTGGCTCCAGGGTCTCCTTTTTGTCCCTTGGCCCCTGGTGACCCAGAAGGCCCTGGATTTCCTGGAGGCCCCAACTTTCCAGGAGGGCCCTGCAAGCCTCTGAGCCCTTGGCCTGTTGGAAGACAAAGGAAAGTGACTTAATATCGATGTTCTTGTTCTCTTTCCCCAAGAGCTTGACACCCAATCCCTTCCCAGGAGAAAGGAGGCCTTCACCCAGGACAGACCTTTCTGAGCCACTGCTCTCAAGAACTGTATGGTACGCACCCGAGAGCAATAACTTAAGAAATAGAGTTGCCATGTGGAGGTTGCTGTGGGGAGGGAGCTAAGTGAAAATTAACTGCATGATTTTTCATAAGTAACTGTGATTCTCCCGTCCAGCCCACTGCCACTGGATCTCCCTGTAAATAGGCTCCCCCAATAAAACCTGGGTTTATTTGCTGGCTCCAGGTCTCTTTGGCCTCTTGAACCTGGTCCCATGCCTGTTGAAGTTAGTAGGGGTCTGACATGACAATGACCCAGAGAAGAAAAATTCATCTTGTGTCGCATGGGATGGCCTGACCTGTGGGCCACTTTCCTGGGCAGGCAAGACAACTATTTATCACAAACTGCTGTGTGGAAGTCTGAGATGTCAGAGAATGGGAGCTGAATCTGTTTTGAATTATAGTATAGTTGAGAAAAAGATACTCAAATAGGACGTCACTCTCCTCATATCTCCAAGCAGTTTTCTCTGGAAGGTAAAGAATTGCAGAGACAGAACAGCCCAACCTGTACCTGGCTCCCCCTTTTCTCCTTTGGTGCCATCACGCCCATCTTTTCCTGGGAAGCCGTTGATACCTGGAGAGCTACAGGCAATCACTGTGGGACAGGTCTTTTGGGCATCCTCAGAGGTCACAGTTTCTGAGTAAGATGCTGCCAACACACTCAGGAGAAGGAGAGGGAGTGATGGAAACAGGGACATGGTCCTCACCTTGGTGTGACAAAAGTCAGAGAAGATTATCTCAGTTAATCAACACATATTTACCAAACATGCCCTCTGTCCTACAACCTGGGTGCAGGCTACACAGAAATAGATGACCCATTCCTGGCCTCTAGATGGGAATTTGGAAAAGTAAATATTCCTCGTGACATTGCATACCAGTACTTTAACAAAGATAGGTGTTATGACAAGCAGTGGGGATTCCAAGGAGGGGTTCACCTGTGCCTAGGCCCCTGGTGTTGCTGCTGGAAGGCTATAAATATGCTTTCCGTGGCAGTGAGAATGAATGAGACTGTGCCTTGCCAGCTCACTCATGCCTGATAGCTTAGGGAAAGAGAATGAGTGGAAACCTAGGTGTCTGTAGAAGCTTCCTCTTTCTCCCCACGTCCCCTTTGGGTCCATCTGCCACCTGAATCCCATCTTTGCATCTGGGCAGCTGATTTCCCCCCAGGACCTGTTAACTATCATTTACTCAGCGACAGGCCTTAAGCTGCAGGCTGGTGATCCAAAGAGGAAGGTCTCAACCTCAGATCAACCTCAACCTTAGTCACCAACATAGCCCAGAATTAACTTGAGTTTGCTTCCCCTCTGTATTTTAGACAGGCTTGCCCGTGTAAGCATTTTCTCTGGAAATTTCTCGCCACTTTGTTCTTGGCAGAGTGCTAGAGCCCTTGCTACTTTCTGGCAGGAATTCCCTGTATTCTGTGAGTCAAAACCATGGGCAATTGGACAACTTGCCTTGAATCCCCCTCCTATTTCTCCATCTTAACCTTTCATGTGTTCTTTAGAGCTTTCTTCCAGCTTTTGCCCCCTAAGAAATCTCAGCAGCCCAGCCCCATAGGTCTAAGCCTCTGAGGCTCCCTTTGAAAACAAAGACAGTCTCTGTTGCAGATGAACAGGTAATGGAGGAAAGTCACAGGTTCTCCAGCACAAGCATAAAAAGAGACATCCTCAACCTGATTTCTGCTTTCCATCCCACTCCCCCACCCTTAGAAAGCATCCTCCATGCCCCCAAGGTCATGTCACCTCCCCAAATCCTTAATCCAGGAACCCAGATTTATTTACCAGAAATGACTTACTGGTATTTCTGCAGAGCAGGGACTCAATGACAAAGATGCTGGCCCTTTAGCCTGGGGATCTGGCAGATGCCTCAGAGTGAGAGAGGAGGCCGGGCTCAGCAATGTAGGGTCCAATCAACCACGTGAACAGGGATAGCCTGGGCCTGGCCTTCCACTGTAGGTTAATAAACAACTCTTCATAGGACTACAAGAAATTTAGAAGCCTCCAGCACAGTGCTAGGCAGCTGTCTACTTTAATACAGCACAATTCCTCTTTCAATTGCCACCCATTTTGGCAAATCTCATTGCTGAACTACCATAACTAGGTTCACCTGGTTGGTCATGTTGCAATCCTTGTTTCCAGCAGGAAAACAGACATGCACAAATGCATATACACGCTCATGCACACCAACTATACATACAGACACCTGCATGTGCACACACTCGAAAGCACAGTAGCTCTCTGTTGTACACTGCAATTCGAGTAGGGTATTGATCTTTTTATGATCTTGTTTTGTCTCCAGCCTGTACCTGCTACACTTTATTGGGTCCATCTCTTAGATCTGCCTTTCTTTTGGCCTGTCACCTGGGCAGACACCCCTTTCCCAGCCCCTAATAACATAACTGATTGGCTGGGAGGGATAGATTTACCCCCAGCGGAGTCCCTCATTAATGGCACACATTGGACTAAGGTGCCAGGTAACACTACATATCACTCCACTATCCTCCAACTGGGTGTAAGTTATATAAGTTCTAACCCTTACTGTGTACCTGCCCAAACACAATCATGGATACATCATGGCAAAGGAAATGCCTTAACAGTCCTAGTTACAGGTAGCCTCACTTGGGAAATGCAATCAATGCCACTTTCCCAAACATTTCTTCCTGTGTTAAAGAACAAAGCCAGGAAAGTAATGCATTCCACTTTAGTTTGGAGGTCTGTCATGGGGGACAGGTCCGTAGCCTCCAGTTAGGGAATGATAACATCTTAGACTGAAGCCCCCACAGCCATTTGCAGGGCGATCGTACTGATGTCTGTGTCTATTGTGGCATCAATGACAGTTTCATAGCCATGTCCCAATCCCCTGTAATTTGGGCCAATAGGGGGATGGGATATCCCAGACCCCAAGTAGAGTCCATGCCACCACAAGACACTCTATGGCACCTGGGACATCTTAGCACACCCCTTAACAGCTGGCATGGGACATACCATAATTCCAGTCACAATTATACTATGACCTTTTTTCATAGGATATGTACATTGACCCAGCAATTGCTGAAGTCAAAGAAAAAGGGCACACAGGGTGGGCTCTACAGTAGACTTAATTAGGGCTGTCTCAAAGTTCTGCAATAAATAAACAGAGTAAGCAGAGTCACTAACAATATTGATGGGCTGAGCAGAAAATGACTCCATGGCCAGTATCAGAGCTCCAACCTCCGCTCTCTGAGGTCTAGTAAATCCACATCAAATGAGGAAATTATGTGGCTCCCACCAGATTGTGCCACTTTTCCATTCTTACCAGAACCATCAGTAAACAGCATTGAAGCATTAGGTATGGGGGAGTAAACTACTTTTGTAGGCATAATTAAAGGAGTATGAGATAAGAACTGAAGCAGTTTGTCAGCAGGAAGGAGGTGTTCTAAATGGCCTTTATAATCAGAGAGTGCTATCTGAAGATCTAAAGAGAGGGGCAATACTGCTTCAAATTACTTTTTAGTCAAAGGAATTCTTATGATATCAGGGTCATAACCTAGCAACTGATTGCATCATCTGCCCTATGTAGATGACTTTACTAACTAGCTGAATATAGGGAGACAGTGTTTTAGTCCTAGTAAGTGAGCAAAAAAACCTATTATAGAAAGTGCAGTGCTGGGGCCATTTGTCCTATTAATCCTACTGGGGAATGGTTAGTGGGAAAGATAAACAACTGAATTGAATATCCTGGGTCTATGTGATCTAGCTGCCTTTGAGAGATAGCTAGCTCTATTTCCTCAATTTCCTTTTTTGCTGCAGGGGTTAAATACCTGGGAGAATCCAGGGAGCACTGCCTTTTAAGATAGAAAACAGATTTTGCAACTTATCAGTTGTTATGCCCAAGGTGGGGCAAAGCCAGTTAATATCCCCCAGTAATTTTTGATAATCATTTAGGATATCTAAATTTCTAGTATTTAATTTAACCTTTTGAGGTCTTACTGGGTTTGTTAGTATGTATCCAAGATATTACCAAGGAGAGGACATTTGTACTTTTTCAGGTGCTATGATTAAACCTCTTAACTGTGTGTTCCTTTGGACAGAGGCATATAAACTTAAAAGTACTGGCTCCGTTGGGGCTGCCAGTAAAATATCATCCATAAAATGAATAATTTTGCAATTAGGAAATTCTTTTATACTGGAGAGCCAAGCTTGATACTGACACTTGGTGGGACTGTTCAGCATTCCTTGAGGAAGCACTTTTCAGTGAAATTGGCAAGCCGACCTTTCATTATTTAGGCTGGCAATGTAAACACAAATTTTTCTCTGTCCTGTTCTGCAAAGAGAATGGTATAAAAGCAGTCTTTTAAGTCAATAATGATAATAGACCAATCTTGAGGAATCACCATGGGACAGGGGAGCCCCTGTTGGAGAGGCCCCCTAGGTTGTAAGTCAGCATTAATAGCCCACAAGTTGTATGTAAGTCTCCATTTGCCAGACTTTTTGGAAATGATGAAAATGGGTGAATTCCAAGGGGTGTTTGATGATTCTATACGGCCAGCTTTTAATTGCCCCTCAACTAATTCATGGGCTGTCTGTAATTTCTCTCCTTTCAAAGCCTACTGTTCTATCCAGGCAGGATTTTGAGAGAGCCACATCCGGGATAGGGGAAGAAAAACAGTGGCAATTATTAGCCATTATTATGCCCTCCAGAGGAGGTATTGACTGGTGTTTAAAGTTGTCTTAGCTAGCACCGACCAGTCCCATGGTGTTACATAAAAATTGTTTGCTATGGCTTCAATTAATCCTTTCATAAATAGGCTAGTGACTCCATTTTCTCTAATCCCTTTGTAAGCATACACCTGATTGCCTTGTTGATCTCACATTTCCAGGCAGGCCAATAGCTCCCATTCTAATGCCACTTGCCTAAGACAGGCTCCCATAGCTGTAGCATATCCCCTGTCCTTTTTCCAGTTTATTGGCGGAGGGGCCTCATGCAAAATCTCCATTTCCTCTTTGATATTTTTACCTGGTAATTTCTGGGCTGAGGGAGATGGTAAGGTTGGTGACGGTTCCTCTTTCCTTTCCCTTCTGGGCTCTTCTGCATAGAGCTGGACCGTAGCAGCTTTGACTAAGGTCCATAACATTAGAGATGTCACTGGGACCCGTTGCCCTTGTGCATGATGTTGTTTAAAAGTTCTTCCCACTTTTCCCAGAGCTCTATGCTTAGTATGCCTTCTGCTGGGAACCATGGGCTTTGGTAAACAACAGATTGCATTAGGTCCTTTAATTGAGCATGCAAACCGAGGCTCCGCTAGCTTTAAGCAGCTATTTGATTACTTTTATCTGTTCAGCTGATAACTGTTGCCGCATGATGAAACCCTAGCCTGAATGATTCCCTTGAACTTGGAAATCTGGAGCAGACACCAATGACTTACTCATTGACTTACCGACTTATTGATTTATTGACTTACCAACTGTGCAGTCTTTTCACCTTTGTTTTCAAGGGTTCCATCATGATCTGCAATCCATTGCCGTGCTCCTCAGACAGGGCACCAACTGTTGGTTCCAACATGTAGACCCTGATGGAGTGACGGATGAAAAACGTACACTGACACAGGCTTTCCTGTCAGCCCAGCCCGGGGTCCTCTGTCAGAGTCAGCAGTGATCTCAATAAGTCCGTGATCTTCACATTTATTTAGTACAGATTAAATGACAAAGGTCTCAAGTAAACACCATTAGAGGGTAATTAACATTGCCAACCTCCTGAGTAGAGAGCTGTCACGTGCCTGGAGAAGATCAAAGATCGGTCTTAGACCACAAGAGTAAACAAGCTATTTAGATAAACTCCTCTGCATTCCTTTGTTTCTACTCCTAGCTATTAGCTCAAGGTAATAGCAAAACCTTTCCCAAGGCTTTTGTAAAACTTCTGGCCTTCCAGGAAGGTTTGTGTTTCCTACAATTTCTCCTACCACCCTAACTGACCTCCTAAAGTAGCCTATTATGGAAAGTTCAGAGGCTGCAGGGCCATGTAGTGGGTGATACTACGGAGGCCTCCAAATCCCAACAGGAATGTAAGATATACTTCCAGGTCCCTTCCAACTGAAGTCTTCTTGGCTTGTGGAGGGACTGGCTTCCTTACTTCCTGCTGACCCATCCCCTGTGCCTGGAAAAAGGTACAGGATGGTCAGAGCCACATGCCTAAAGCCAAGAGTGAATATCAGAAGATCCAGGGCCTAAAGAAGACAGCAGACCACATGATTCTTCGCTTACTTTTTAGCAGCCAGAGCTTCCCCCTGCTCCTGCTCCAGAGGCAGAAGGTAGGGTGAGGTAGTTGACTCCAGGTCACTGGAGATGCTGGCTTTAATCACAGTGCTTGCTTTCATTTGTACCTAGTCCAGAGGTCAGGAAACTGCCTGAAATTTCCTGGAACTGGGTTCAGAGGGGGTGGGTATCTGGAGGAAAGTTAGTCTAGCAGTTGAGCCACATATTGGAGTGCTGCCCAGTTACATCTGTTCTCCAGAGTCTCCAGTAGGCCTTTCCCAATAGGAGAGGCCCCTGTCCACACACAGCAGCCTGAATGTCTCTCTCCACCTGGATGCCCACTCTGCACTCCACCCCACACCGTGTGCATTTGTCCTGGACTTAAAAACCCTTCCCAACACTGCTTGCACTCTGGCAATGCCACGAGAAATCCACCTCACCCCAAGAGACTGCAGAGACAACTGCCTCTCTGACCTACAGGAGGACTGCCTGGTGCCCTACATTCCCTTTTTTGTAGACTAGGGTGAAATCCCTGCTCTTCCACTTCCCAACATTGTGACCTTGGTCAAGTTTCACTGCTTTCATGTCCTCAGTTTCCTCTTCTGTGAAAGAGGGCACCGCTGTCTTGGCTGTGGAGTGGTGTGTCCTTAACTGATCCACACTCAGAGTACGTGGCACACAGCTCACCATGACAGCCTGCTTAAGATGGGCCTTCATTCTCTCCAGGTTGACTGTTCAATAGTCTTCTTATTTTGGGAAGCAGTATTCCTGGGTGGCTTCATGTGGGAGGCATGGTTTAAGATTGGGAACCAGCAGGTTTGGTTTTGACTCATGACTGTGAGCTTAGACAGACTCCCTATTCTGACTAAACCTCAGTTTTACATCTTTAAAATAAGATCCCTTTCCCACAGGGATGCTGTGAGTAGGACAATAGGAATGAGAATGTTACTGAGCTCCAAGTGAGGACCATCAGGAATATGCTATAGTCAGTTAAAATGGATTGATTATTTAGGGTTTTTTCTTCCTATTTGTTTCAACGGGGACATTGAGCACAATGGTGTACCCTAGGATTTCTCAGTAACAGGGTGGCGGGAGGGGATTTCTATGAGACTTGGTTTTGTGTTAGCTGATTTTGGGGGAAGGGTTTAAGGAGCAGGAATCTCTTCTGGATAGCATGCTGTCAATAAGCTGGGCAATTCTATGATTGTGTACCTTAACTTTTATTTAGGAGATGAGTAGAATTGAGCAAAGCAAAATTTGTATAAGAGTGGCAGATGTTTACATTAAGCAGGAGAGGGGCATGTTTTTCGTTTTCGTGGTTCACAGAGTAACCTTTTATGTCTGTATGAAGACGTGATTTTGGAATGATTTGGGGTCTCACAACAGAGTAATTTGTTGTACACTGGTATTGTGTGGAAGTGTTTGTGGTCAGCAGAGAATACCATGGTCTTGAAAGACAGGCTGTGTCTTTCAAGGCCAGACCATGGTATTCTCTGTAGACAGCTGACAGCAGTAGGCCACTTTCTGTCAGCAGTGTCCTTTGTAATTCTAAGGTCTGACTTTCCCACACTTCTCATCCTGCACTGTCCTGTGTTCCAGTCCTGCTATTTTTTCCTTGCTTGTTTTTGCTCATGAGCTCTCTGAGAATGTGTAAATGTCACAGACCTTCTTTTTAACCAACACAAATACATATACCCACAGGAATACCAGGGTCCCATAGGCCCCTACAGCTATGGGCTGGGTGGTCAGAGGGTGTCATATCTGCCATATGTGAGAGACATGCTTACCTATGACATGGCCTTGAACACAGGGTGGCTGCAGTAAAAGGCAGCTTAGAAGTTAGGTTAGCAAAGACCTGCTCTTTTGCCACAGAAATCAGAACACGTGTGGCTTGCAGAGTCTCCTCAGACGTTCTTCCATTCTTCTTCTTCTCCCATTCTTCTTCCTACCCCTTCACTCCCAGGCCTGATATATTCCTTCTACCAGGGTCCTCCCTCTGGGGCAGCTTCTCTCTTAAAAAAAAAAATTTCCTGGTGGGTGACCCTCATTCATAGGTTTCTGGGGCCAGGGATACTCCTTGTCCAGGCCCATTCCTGGTACACTTCCTGCTCTTTTGTACCCTCCTGGGAACAGAGACCTATGCTTTGGCTCACCAGAGGGACCCAGAGCAGCATGTAGCAGTGGTGACCAGACAGGTTATACCTCCAGAAGGAGGTATAACTTATCACTGTTGTGATAAGGAGAGGGCTGAGAGGGGCACGACCAGTACATGGAAAGATAAGGACCAGAAGCACACTCTACTGGCTTCAAAATTATTGGAAAGGGCTACCAGTAATTCAAAATAAGTATAACCAATATCCATAGAGAAATAAATGAAGATACTGCCCATATGACACAGTAAGAGGCAGTAGAAAAGCAGTGAAGTAGAAATATTAACATGGACAATAAAGCCATTGGAATAATAAACATGACAGAAAGTGCAAACCATCAGGGTGGATATTGCTGAAGAATACACCAAGGAACTGGGAGAGCAGAGCAAAGGACTCTTGCAGGACTGGGAAGCTAGAGAAATGGAAGTCAGAGGGTCAGAAATGGGAGAGTATTAAAGACAAAAGAGCAAAGCTTTCTGACACACAAAACCGAGTTGGAGAGATGGTACTCCTGCATCTAAACCAACCCAGTCACACACATACCAGCAAGGAGGAGTGGAAGTGACAGAGATGGCAGCTTCCCAGGCCTGAAATCTGGGAACACAGGGAGGATACCACAGAGAGGTGCTCATCTTTCGAGGCTTAGCGAAAGCCATGGACCAGTGAATGCTCGGGCTCTAACCAATTAGATCACCAAACCCTCTTCCCTGTGACAGTTAAAAAGGTATTTAGGGTAGGCTCATAAATGTAGGGATTTGGGCAGTAACATTTTTCTTCCCAATACCATCTTACTTTTGATTATTCTGATCAGCTGCATGTAACAGCCAAGCCTGGGTACAACAGGGAAAAGAAATAGTAAGTGACCCCAAAGAGCTTCCAATATCATGAGGCAGCTTTCCTGGTAACCTTCCTGCTCTTTTGTACCTTCATGGAACCAGAGACAGCAAAATCTCAGCTCTAGATTAATGACAGATTGATTGCATTACTAATGGATTAATTGCATCTTTAATTCACCTAAGATCCCATACTGTACAGTTTGACAAAAATTCACCCTCTATCCAGGTATGTGCGTGTGCATGCACTTGTGTACACATATTTGTGTGTGTGTGTCGGGGGAATATCTGAACATGAGTCTGTGCCATTTCTTAAACTGTCTCCCCACCTGTGATTACATGAGTTCACCTGTAACTTTGCAAGGATGAAAAGGGTTAGCACTCTGGAGCCAGTCAGGAAACAGACATCATACAATGATCTAATCAGGGGTAGCTTAATATAAAGAATTATTAAACTCTGATTAAAAAGTAACTATAGAATATAAGACATTCTCTAAGGTTCAGTCCTCATTGGAGAAAGGGTATTTGAACCCACTGGGTGGCTGTGCTGGTTTTTTGGGCCAGAGCTTCTCTGCAGTTCTGCGACAAGCAGGCATCAGCCCTCCTCCGGAGCACAGGTGGGCCAGGCAAGCCGCAGGTGGTGGCTGCAACGGGAGTGGGGCGCAGGCGCAGCAGGCGGCCCTGAGTGCGGTGTTCCTCTTGGGAGGGCCATTGCTTCCATAAGATTGCGGGAGGCACACCTGGGGAAAGAGGGATCAGCAGCGGCAAAACAACAGAGGTGCAGGCAGGAAGCTTCGGGCCCTGGTGTCCCTGTAGCAAGGGCTGCAGGGAGTTGGTGGCGAGGCCAGGGCGCAGCTGCAAGCTCCCGGATTCGCGGCCAGACCACGCGTTCCAACCGCGATCCCCCTGGACGTTCCCACCCGCCAGGCCGACCCCTGAGAGGGTCTCAGGAAACCGCAGAAGCCCCTTTTTCATGCCATGTCTCTCTAGCGCCCTCTCCTGAGAAGCGTTGCATGGTGCTCACTTGAAAAACGCTGAAAGGAAATCTGTGGTTTATCACAGAGCATGTTTTGAAGGGTAAATTGGGAGCTGACAGTTCTTTGATGCCTGGCACAGTAGGTGCGTCCGCGTCGTCGTGCACACAGTAAGTCCACGCGCCCAGCGTGCGCCCTTGTGCAGCCGTAATATTAAGGGTCCCTCCAGCCCCGCCTCACAGGAGAGCTGAGCAGCCAAGGAAGGCAGAGGGGTGGGCCTGGCCCGCTCTGGGCCCTGAGGCTGGGCTCCCTCCTTTCTTTCCTCCCTCCCGCCGGCCTTCCCTCCTTCCCTCCCTCATTTCTTGCTTGTCTCCCTCCTTCCCTCCCCCTCCCCTGCTTCCCCTTTCCCCTTCCCCCTTCCTGCCTCCCTCCTCCCCTCCTTCCTTGCCTCCTCTTCTCTTCCCCTCCCTCCTCTTCTCTTCCCCTCCCTCCTCCCCTCCCTCCTCCGCTCCTCCCCTGCCTCCTCTGCTCCTCCCCTGCCTCCTCTCCTGCCTCCTCCCTTCCGTCTTCCTGTGCCTCTTTCCCTCCTCCCCTGCCTCCTTCCCGCTTCCCGCTTCCCATCTCTTCTCCCCTCCTTCCCTCCCTCACCAGGCACAACAGATTGACCCCCAGCCCATCACAGCTTTAAGAGACCCACTTACCTCAGAGAAATCCAACCAATTCCCACAACCACCTCTCCAGAATAGGAAGATAAAGATCCAGGTGAGATACAGGTCACCGGTTGGAGATACAGGTCCTGGACAGAAAAGTAGAGACCCTGAAGGAGAGTGAGTTGAGTTGAGAGAGAACTGCCTATTGAATTAGAGGTGGCGGGGGATGGTTGGGGAAGGTTAAGGAAGAGGTTCTCTGCTAGAAAGGCCAAGGAAAGGCTGGTTCCACAGGGCTGGCTGAGCTACGCACCAGCTGCCTCTCCGCTTTTCATACAATTGGGTGACCAGCCACCAGAACCCCCAAGTGAGGGGATCAGGAAGTGTCAAGGACAGATGTACCCCTGTCTCATTTTCATTCTGCTCCATCCTGACCTGAGGGTTGTGACTTAGACAAAGGCCCTCATCTTATTGAGGCTCAGTTATTAGCTATATACGGGCAGAAGGAGAGTGTTTAGCAACGATAGATATGTAAGAGTATTAATCAGGAAGCCCTACCCACTGAGAAAACAAGAAAAAAAAATTCCTGTTGCTGAAAGAGGACCGAAAAGGATTGTTTTCTGAGATAGGTGGAGACAGACACACGCCGACCTAGAATAACCAGGTCAGACTCACCTGGGAATACTTGGCCCCAAGTTGACTCCCCTGTTTAAAAAGTGATAGAGTGGTCGAGAGGGAGGCTTGTCCTCTCAGGAAGCTCTGTAGGGCCTCCAGCGGCCATGGTGAGGAATGAGAGTATCCTGGCCCTGAAGGCCCAGGGTGCTTGAATGAACAAACTTTGCTGTGTCCCACAGGGAAAGTATGGGTCAGCCCTGCCATCTTGTGGCCATGCTTAGGACTGCAGTGGGCCAAGGGATACCCTGAGAGATCAGGGATTGCCCCTCCCCTGTCCCCCAGGCCCCTTGCCACCCAACACCTGTCTGCTCATTCTACAGATTAATTCTGGGAAGTTACTCTGTGTTAGGCTCCGGGACAGGATCTGGGACGACAACAGAAAACAGAATTGCCTTTGTGAGTTCCCAGTGTAATGGGGAAAGATGACACAAATTTATATTAATTCAATTGTTGCCACAAAGATGACAAACCAGGGACTGAAAAGAGGTAATAATGGAGAGATCATCTGAAGACTGTGGGGTCAGGGAAAACCTCTCTGGGGAATAGAAAGGGTCCCAAAGGATAGAAGTCGGAGGACGTACATTTCAAGGAGAAAGAAAAGCTTTGCAAATATTAGGTGTAGTAAAGATCTTGCCATTTGAAAGACTTAATCCACACTCAGGTCTCTTGAACTTCTCAGGGTGCCAGGCATCAGGCAAATAGCAGTGCTGTCTCTCCCCTCCTCCCTTTCCAAGATATGAACTCTGGGCTGTAGATTCTGGGCTTGGACTCTGGTCTCCTCGTTCTGGGAGCTGCTCTCTGGGCTGACCCCAGGGCCTTGACCTAAATTTTTTCTTAGAGCCTTGAGTTACAAATTTGGGGTCTGGTCCCTGTCCTGACTGTCTAGACTCAGTTTGTCTATCTCTGGGCTTGGTTCTCCGAGATCATGGCTGAGGGTTAGGAGATCAGAGCTGCTGGTCTCTGCTCTGGTCTCTGAACTTAGACCTTGGGAATCAGGACACCAAGGCCTTGGGCAGGATTTGCGCTACCTGGATGAACTCTGGGCTGCATTTGACACTGTGGTCTCTACCCTCTGGATAGGCAGAATTCTATGTTGTAAGCCCTGAACAACGAGTCACTGGATCGGCTCCAGGTCAGGCGGCTCTGGGGTCTGGTGGCTGGTGCTTCATTTGAGGCCACTCTTCCTCACGGTTGCTGCTGTGGACTGTGGGGTTGGGATTTTAGCCTGATTCTTCATTCCAGGCTGGAAACACAGGTAGCAGGTCTTGCATCTTGTAAAGGATGAAAGAGGCTGTTGCAGATACACAGGAAGCTGGGCCTGCCTGGACACTTCCTCCTCAGGAGCTGCCCCAGGAAACATGGGTCTGGCTAAATATTTGTCCTGCGGGGATCAAGGGCCCACGGGCACATCTTGAAGAGATGCAGAAACTTGCCCATCCATGATGTCTCAGGCCTGCCCAGATACAAACACAGAAAGGGAGACAGACAGCTTCAGACTCTGGACTGTGAGATGAGAGAGGGTTGGGCTCACTGCCGTGGTCATCCTATCCTGCATCTTTTATACTGCCTGGAATATGTGGGACCAAAGCAAACGTGTCAATGAATAAAAGAGGAATGAGCTATGAGAGAAAAATTAGAAAGATGTAGAAGGACAAAGGGAGGGAGAAGGGACAGATATTTGTTGAGTAGCTAATGTGTGCTTCTGTGTGCTAGTAGCTTTACAGGTACCTCACTTAATTCACACAAGACCTTGAGTTGGTGTAGAGTATGTCATCTGTGTCGAGGTGACAGGGCTCTTCCCAGGTTCCATGATTCACTAGGAAGACTCCTGGGACTCAGCCTATGGTTATACCCACGGGTATAATTTATTTACTTACTTATTTCCATGAGACAGAGTCTCACTCTGTTGCCCAGGCTGGACTGCAGTGGTGTAATCATGGCTAACTGCAACCTCTGCCTCACAGATTCAAGCAATTCTCATGCCTCAGCCTCACAAGTAGCTGGGATTAACAGACATGTGCTACCATACTTGGCTAATTTTTGTATTGTTAGTAGAGATGGGATTTCACCATGTTGGCCAGGCTGGTCTCGGACTTCTGACCTCAGGTTATTCACCTGCCTTTGCCTCCCAAAGTGCTGGGATTACAGGCATGAGCCACCACACCCAGCCATGACTATAATTTATTATAGTAGAAAGTTTCCAAGCAAAATCAGGAAAGGGAAAAAGGTGCAGGAGGTAAAGTCTGGAGGAAACCAGTTGCAAGCTTCCAAGAGTCCTCTTCCAGTGGGGTCACAAAGGGTATGCTTAATTCCTCTAGCAGCAAACTCTGACAACGTATGTGTAAATGTTATATATCAGGGAAGCTCCTTAGAGACTCAGTGTCCAAAGTTTTTGTTGGATGTTGGTCACTTTCTGCCTAGCATGTAGCAAAATTCCGGACTCCTAGCACGAAAAGAGGTGTTTAGCATAAATCCTATTGTTTGTAGAACAGTTTAGGTACAGTGAGCCACTGTTTTAAGTTCTGGGTGTGGTGGGAATCCTTGAGAAATCCAAGCTCCCAGACTTCAGCCAAAGCCCAACCTTGCAAGTAGGCCTCTAAGGCTAGTAGTCTCCGGCCTCCTATGAGCATTCCTTTCTTCACCTTGGGTATGACTGGCACTCAGCCTTCGGACTGTGAACCCAGTGTCTCCTCACCAGTGGGCATACTCTGATCAACAGCCTCCAGAGTGTCATCACAGAAGCCGGGCTGGACCCTGTGGGGGCCTGGAAGCAAGATAAATTTGGGGAAGATTAATGTTTAGAGGTTTAAAAAACCCACCAAGGTGAACCAAGAGAGCTTAAGACCTGGGGAACTTGTATGAATCTTAGCACTGGATATCCTCCTGTGATGTACGGTGGTGGGTTAGACCCAAGCACTTTGCACACTGCATGGCATTTATTCTCTCCAGGTGCCCTGTGAGAGTCAGAGTCAATATCCTCATTTCTCAGATGAGGAAAGAAATGCAAATAGGACCTAAAGTCTGCTAACCTATAAAACCATTATTTGCCCCTCAGCCCAATCAGTATTCTGTGTGACTGTGGCTCCAACTCCCAACACCTGACTTTTTAGGTCATCACTAGAGTGTGACTGGTCTGCTGGGAGTTCCTAAACTCCCCTCACATCCCTTTCTTACAGAAAACCTCCTCTTCACTTCATCCTTCCCAGGGCCTAGTGCTCTGCCTTTGTTCTTTTACTTCTTCAGCATGGCAAACTCTGTTCCTCCTTCTGCCTCAGTGCAGCCTGGCCCACTGCCTGGGATGCTATACCTTCCTCTTTCTCATGACTTCTTTCCCCTTCTATGGGACATACATGTTTCAGAATGGTGGATGATTTGTGAGTATTTCATGTTCTTCCACCAGAGGTAAACTCTTGATGACTGGCAACCACTCCGTATCTCATGAAACATCAACCTGTGATCAGAGAATATGAAAATCCAGAAGTGCTTGGTATTCTGGGCAAATTGAGCTCTGTGAATAACATAGAATTGCATTTGCATTATAGTCAACCTGGGATAAGAGAAGCCTCAGTGTTTAGACCAAAAACAATCAGTGTCTGATGCTAAATTAAGCAAGATACAGGCTCTTGAAGAAGAAATCCAATCCATCACAACGCAAGTGGAAGAAGCCAATACACATACTTGAACCTATCACAGAAAACGGGAAACAGTCTCATCATTTCCATACAGAGATCCAGCACTTCTGTGAAGAGTAAGTTCAAGAATGTGCAGGATTGTTAGCTCAAAACCGGAGTACTGGCAGCCACCCTGGGAGAGGAGAACATTGGTGATAATGTTTACTCAGAGAATAGATACCACATTGATAACTAGGCAAATGGATACTAGAGGAAACTAGAAGGGTTTTTATAGGGCAATTGGACATTTAAACATTGAAAATAGAGGAAAATATCAATTCTATATCAACATTGCTGAAGAAGTGTACAGAAAAGCTAAACTGACAAGTCCTCTGAAAGGGGCTCAAACTGAAGAAGCCTGAATAGAAAGGTCAGATCCACGTCTTGAGGAGAGAGGGAATGAAATGAGTGAACTCTGTCAGCAAAAAGAAATGGAGTCTGTGTCTCGGTTATTACCTGTCAAAGTAGATTATGACTAACAGCAAGAGGTAGGAAGTTTTGAAGACAAAGACCTGTTGAGTCCTAAAAATGTGGAGCTAAAGATCTACAAAAGAGTTTCCAAAATATCAAAGAAACGCTGGAAATACCATTTCTTCTTCTTAGGGACAGATTCTGCCCTTAGAACTAAAAGCTAATGGTAATTGGTCGAGAGCTTGGGAGGCTGAATGAAGTCTTATCCTCACCAGACAGGAGGTTGTGGATCTGAGGTAAAGAATAAGAAAAAAACGAAATTCAAGTCCAGCTTCTGGCAGTGAATCCTCTTGTATTTGATGATTGCGATGGAACCTTTGGCAAGGAGGAGCATTTGCTTTTCAGCCCCTAGGGATGGGGTGCTGCTTCCTCTGGGACGGAACAGCCCCATGCCCCTCTGTTCAGCTTCCAGGACATCCTGTACCTTCACTTCACCTTTCAGAAAGATGAAAGGTGTTTGTCTCAATATATTTTAGTTGATTTACAGAATGGCTATCTTAGTCGGTCTGGGCCGCTATAACAGAAAACCACAGACTGGGTGGCTTAAACAACAGACAATTATTTCTCACAATTCTTGGGGCTGGAAAGTCTAAAAAATAAGGTGCTGGCAGATCTGACGTTTGGTGAGGGCACTGTTCTTGGTTTGCACATGGCCATTTTGTCATTGTATCCTCATATAATGGAGACAGAAAGAGATCATCTCTTTCTTGTCTCTTCTTATAAGGGCACGGATTATATTGATCGGGGCTCCACCCTTATGACCTAGTTACTTACCAAAGGCCCCATCTCCTAGTACTATCACCTTGGGAGTTTAGGCTTCAACATATGAATTTTAGGGAGACACAGACATTCAGTACATAGCAATGGCTTAACCCTCAGGATTCACTAGAGGGAGAAATGTGGTGATGACTCCAGCAGGGCCCAGAGAACTCTGATCCCATCCAGGTCTGGTGCCCTCGATGCTCTGGCTTTGCAGGGTCCTTAGTGGAGCTGGTTGAGGCTCAGCTGTGAGAGCCACAAGAAGGTGGGTCTGGCTGTAATTCCTCAGCTTTGCCTTCCTTACAAGGGGGACCAGACCTTTAGGGCCACCAGGCTCTTCATCTGATTTGGTGGCCTGCCCCAGCAGCACCCAGACAATGCTGTCTCAGGCTGCATGTACTGATACCTGTCATTTGAACACCTGGGTGTCTGGAAGCCAGGTGACAGTGTGTGATATATTTAGTGGTGCCTACCTGCTCATGTGAGCCAGATCAACCTTGTCCTCAGGAGTGGTACAGGAACTGGGAAGACAGTAGAGAAAGTTCACCTTTGGGAGAAGAAGAATTTGCTAGGCTCCTGGATCTTGAGGCTCCTGCCTTATAATCTGATGGACCAGGTTGAGCAGTCCCAGGACCTTGGGCAGTGGCTGAAGTATTTCTGATTAGAGGAAAGGGCTAGGGATGTCAAGGAAACGTTCTGAATGAGCACACTGTGGGGTGGGACCTACTGACATCTGCACTGGGCTGTAGAACTTTCAGGCTGGGTCACCTGGAGTCAGTGATACTCCTTTACTGAGCCCCAAGATTCTCTTCAGTAAAATGGCTTCCTTAACATGAAAATCGCCTCTCAGGGTTCTTGGAATGTTTCAACAAAGGTGACGTGTTGAGGATGGGCCCCAGCGTGTGCTCAGCCTGGTCATCATTTGTCGTAAGGATTCCTCATGGATGCAGAGCTGAGCTGGGCCTGTGAGGACAAGCAGGACTGCGACTGACAACGCGGGCATAGAGGAGTAGGGTGGCCTGAGACAGAGGCAGCATGAGGCCTCACCCTGTTCCTATCAGACCGGCCAGGAAGTGCCCTCCAGATCACTTGACTCCTGGGCGGAGTCCAGAGGATTGAACTTCCTGTGCAGGGTCCAGCTAGTAGCAATTGACAGACCAGGTTTCCTCAGGTCACTTGCTGGGCTTTTGTGTGGACACATCAGAAGAAGTGAGTTCTATGGAAACTCATGTTAAGTTCAGTTGTGAGTATCCGCCAGGAGGGCTGCTGGGAAAACCTGTGGACATTTTCATCTAGTGATGAGGTCTCACTCTACCAAACTGTGAACTTCTCAGCACAGGGCTGTGTGCTGCTCATCACTGTGCCCACCCAGTACAGACCTAGCACAGAACAGGTATTAGCAAAAGGCCAGGAATGACAGAACAAGAAGGAGTCACCCGTTAACAAGCAGGGCGTCTCCCAGCTCCTAGAACCCAGGTCCCAAAACCACTGACTGTGGGAGAAGAAACTGTGAACATGGCTTTGCTTTGTACAGACCCAAGGTAATTCTCTGTCCCTGTATGTCTGTGGTAACAAGACGTCTCACTCACCACCTCTGAGATGGACCCTGCAGGATTGTTGGAACTGTGATCTTGGTTCCCAGGAGGGAGAGGCCAGGCTCTGCATGTGGGATCCTTTGTATCTGTCACTGGCTCTGCTTCAGGCTCAGCCTTCTGGCTCTGGGCACTGGCTTGGCACTGACTCCTGACCCCTGGGCTTTAGGAGGTCAGCTCATTTTTCTGGGTTTTGTCCTTGGCACTATGTAAAGGTTGGAGCTGGGAGTTTAGCTGTGACCCCCAATCTCATCTACACCTTGCAGGTTCCTTGGTCAAGCTCCAGGTACAGGAGTGTGGGCTGCAGGTTACAGGCTCTTCCCCTGTTCTGGTCACTCACTGATGAACAGACCCTCTCTGCCTTCTGAGCTCAGGAGGTGCTTTCAGGATTATAGGTTCAAGGCTCGTTGTAAATCTTCTATTGTGACTTTAGAGTAAGAAGATGGACCCTAGGCTCAGAGTTCTTCCTGATGTTAAGGGGACCCTGAGGAGCTAAGTGTGAGACAAAGGTGATGATTTAAGGCCCCAGATAGGTGGAGAGTGAGGAAAGAGTGAAATGGAAACCACTGAATCAGCATTTGCTTGGTCATGTCAGGGCCTGCTTCCTCCCAAGCTGGGTCAAGTTCCAAAAGTAAACTCACCTGCCCCAGGCCAGCATTGCTCCTTCCTGAGATGGGTCATCCTTAGTAGTGACCTCACTTGTCTGAGACCCAGTTTTCCCATCTGCGGCATGGGAATCTGAATAGCACCTATGTGGAAGGAGTTTCTGCCCTGTTGGGATGCTATGACTTCCTCAGCATTTGCAACATTGGCTTAAAGGAGGAAGGACCCATCCCAGGGTAGAACATGGCCTAAATCAGGTATACTTTTTGATCTGTACTTTCTTTTACTCAAATGAAATTTTGTTTTATTTTTTAGTGCCTTTTGTCTTGCTGCTGTTGTAGTTATATATAATCTAGCATTGTTTAATATTTGTATCATATAAATCATATATATATCAAATAAATCTTATCAAGACTTCTTTTTTTAATAAGACTATAAATCCACATTCCAAAATATGTCAGGGCTTTTGATATTTCTCCCTCAGAGTCTTAAGTTATTTTCTGATATTGTTAATATTGCCTGATTTTCCAAATTTCTTATATCTCAGAGCTTTGAATTTGCCAAGTTACAAAAAATTCACATATAAAACAAGCTAGGAGTTTCAGAAGCTGTATATATGTCAATTGCTGAATATATCACAAACATCCTAGAGCTATTCACTGGAATTATAAAAAGTAAAGATTACCTATCCATCTACAATGACCATTTTGTAACATCACAGTAACATTCAGGTGCCAAATAAAAGGGAGGAAAGTAAAAAATCCCCCACCCCATAACTCAGTTCAACCTAGTTCTGATTGAGTATTTTTCTCAAAGTCTCCCTACCAATAATTTATCTTATTGATTTTTCTTTTGCAACATCTTATATATGTTTTTGTAGCTTTATTTGTACATCCATAAGCTCTTCTCAGGCACTGTAACTTCAACCCTACATGTCTGCAGTGGCCCCTTGACACATCTGCTCATCCTCCCTCACCAGTCCCTGTTGCCATCTATTCTGCTTCCACTGCTATATGAATCTGCCCATTGTATGCCTTGCACACTATATTAGTTTGTTTTCACATGGCTATAAAGAACCACCTGAGACTGGGAAATTTATAAAGAAAAAAGGTTTAATTGACCCACAGTTCCACGTGACTGTGGAATTGTAAGTCAGTTGAAAGTTTTCTCAGGAAACTTACAATCATGACAGAAGGTGAAAGGGAAGCAAGGCATATATTAAAAGTGTCAGGAGAGAGAGAGCGAGGGAGAGGTGAACTGCCAAACGCTTTTAAACCATGAGATCTGGTGAGAACTCACTCACTATCATGAGAACAGCATGGGGGAAATGGCCCCCATGATCTAATCACCTCCCACCAGGGTCCTCCTTTGACATGTGGGGATTATAATTTGAGATGAGATTTGGGTGGGGACACAGAGCAAAACGATATCACACACTGTTATTACTCCTTTAAAAAGCAGGGCAAAATATAACCATGATTATTTTCAAGGTCTTCTATCATCTAGTCCATATTAACTGCTTTTCTTTATTGCTTATTCTTTATTGTGGCTCTGAAATAAACTCAGTGTTCATCCTGGTGGGACAGTCCATTCAGATTTCCATGTGCTGGGCATTGAATGTTTTTGATTCTCCAGAATCTCTTTCCTTCTGATTCTAGTAAATGAATCCCTCTTTTCTGTGGTAAACTGTTTTCATGTGGTTCAGCTGATTTGCTCCTCCTTTACCACATGAAAAAAGGATATAAATTCATGTTTAGCCCATATATTGCCCGTTGATCACCACGATTATTTCAGTGATGGATGTATTTATCAGGAAAGGGTTGTGTTTCCTAGTATTCGTTACATAGACTCAGGGAAAAAGACAGTAAGGAAAGTACAGGTTGGAGACAAATAGGACCATCCTTCTGGCTTCTTAGAGAAAGGCTTTTTGAGAATTAAGGCAACAGGTAGAAAGAATAAGAGCTGAGAGATAGAAGAAGAGATAGAGCCCCAGTCATATTACGTATTATTCTCTGTGAACAGAAATCACCTTTACTTTTAACACTGTGGAACTAACAGTAATCTGGGAAAATTGGTAGGAATATTAGGAAATGTTTGATTCTTATGATAGTCTTTTTTGGAAGTGGGGCAGGGACTGAGTTTAGCTCTTGTTGCCCAGGCTGGAGTGCAATGGTGATCTCGGCTCACTGCAACCTCTGCCTCTCAGGTTCAAGCAATTATTGTGCCTCAGCCTTCCGAGTAGCTTGGATTAGAGGTGCACACTACCACAGCTGGCTAATTTTTGTATTTTTATTAGAAACCGGGTTTTACCATGTCGGCCAGTCTGGTCTCAAACTCCTGACCTCAGGTGATCTACCTGCCTCAGCCTCCCAGAGTGCTGGGATTATAGGCACGAGCTGCCATGCCCGGCCAACAGGTCTTTTCCAAACCCCAAACCTAATCCTTCTTCCCTGTTCATGAACCCAACTACATTTCCTAGCACGCTTTGATGTTAGAGATGGCTATGTGACTTTGTTCCAGTCAATGGAGTGTGAACTGGCGTCTTGCATCACCTACAGACTTGGCCCATTAAATACCACTTGTGATTCTCCACGTTCATTTTTCCTCCAAAGTCAAAATGCAAATGTTCTATTTTTATCATATATTTTGTTGTTTTTAATATATTGATAAAATTATGCAGTCATCACCACTATCTAATTCCAGCATATTTTTATCACCTCAAAAGAAACCTTGTACCCATTAGCAGTCATTCCCATTCACCTTTTTACTCAGCCCTTGGCAACCACTGATCTACTTTCTCTCTCTATTGATTTGCCTATCCTTGATATTTCATACAAATATAGTAATATAGTATCTGGCTTTTTTTCTGGCTGGCTTCTTTCACATAGCATTAGGTTTTCAAGATTCACCCATGGTGTAGAATGAATCAATACTTCATTTCTTCTTATGGCTGAATAATACTCCATTTTGTAGATATACTACGTTTGTTTTTTCCATTTTCCAGTTAATAGATTTTAAGATTGTTTTCACTATTGGGCTTTTGTGATTAATAGTGCTATGAAAATTTGTGTACAAGTTTTTATGTGGATGTGTGTTTTTAATACTATTGAATCTGTACTGAGGAATTGAATTGCTGTATCATGTAGTAATTCTACATTTAATCTTTTTATTTATTTTTTACAGAGAGAGTCTCACTTTGTTGCTAGGCTAGAGTGCAGTGGTGCAATCATGGCTTTCTGCAGCCTCGAACTCCTATGTCAGCCTCTAAAGCAGCTCAGACTGCAGGTATGAACCACCATGCCCAGATATTATTTAATTTTTTATTTTTCATTTATTTTTATTTTTTGTATTTTTTGTAGAGATGAGGTCTTCCTATGTTTCCCAGGCTGGTCTCAAATTTCTGGCCTCAAGTGATCCTCCTGCCTTGCCCTCCCAAAGTGCTGGGATTACAGACGTGATCCAGTGCACCTGGCCTTTGTTTAACATTTTGAGGAACTTTTCAAACTGTTTTCCAAATTGACTGTGGCATTGTACATTCCTACTAGCAAGATATGGATTCTAGTTTCTCCATATCTTCAGCAACACTTGTTAATTCAGTTGACCCTTGAACAATGTGGGAGTTAGGGGTGCCACCCCCTGTGTAGTTGAAAATTCACACGTAACTTTTGACTCCCTTGGAACTTAACTACCAAAAGCCTACTGTTGACCAAAAGCCTCGCCAATAACATAGTCAGTTAACACATATTTTGTGTGTTGTATGTATTCTATATTCTTACAATAGAGTAAGCTAGAGAAAATATTATCTATAAAATCATAAGGCAGAGAAAATATATTTGCTACTCATTAAGTAGAAGTAGATCATCATAAAAGATATCCGTCCTCATTGTCTTCATGTTGAACAGGCTGAGGAGGGAGAGAAGGACGAAGGATTGGTGGTATTGTCTCAGGTATGGTAGATATGGTAGAAAATCCACATATAAGTGGATCCACGCAGCTTCAGCCTGTGCTGTTCGAGGGTCAACCGTGTAAGTTTTCTTTATTATAGTCATCCCAGTGGATGTGAAGTGGCATCTCAAGGAACATTTTAGAATATTTTGTTATTAATGAAAGTGATAAAAATACAACATACCAAACCTTCTAAGGTATAACTGAAGCAGTGCTTAGAGAGGCATTTATAGCCATAAATGACTACATATTTTTTAAGAGAGGAAGATCTCAAATTAATTAAGCATTCACGTTAAGTAACTAGATAAATAAGAAAATATAAAACTAAAGCAAGAAGAAGGAAGGAAATAATAAAGATTAGAGAATAAAAATAGATTATAAAGAACAGAGAATAAAGTAAATGAAATAGAGAATAGAAAAACAATAGAGAAAATCATCAAAATCAAAATTGTTTCTGTGAAAAGATCAACAGAGGTAACAACCCTTCAGCTAGAATAAACGAGAAAAGAGA
The DNA here is from genome assembly GCA_963573385.1 of Cacajao melanocephalus. Lineage (NCBI taxonomy): Eukaryota > Metazoa > Chordata > Mammalia > Primates > Pitheciidae > Cacajao > Cacajao melanocephalus. Next base: position 43,646 of record CAUYLG010037632.1, read on the forward strand.
ATACTCAAAATACAAAAATCAGAAATAAAAGAACAGTAGTACGGAACTTACAGAAATAAAGGATTTTAAGGGCATAGTATGAACAAGAAGTTTATATCAACAAATTGGGAAATTTAAATAAAAATAACACCAATTGTTGAAACTAACTCAGAGATAAATATAAACATCTGAATTAACATATAACAAGTAAAGTGATCAGTTTAATTTAAAAAACTTTCCACATAAAAGAATCAGGCCATGAGGTCTTCAATGATGACTTCTACCAAACATTTAAATATTTAAGAATTTATCAATTCTTCACAAATTCCTCCAAACTATGGAGGAGGAAGAAATGCTTCCCAATTGATTCTATAAGGTCACTATTACCACAGTACCAAAATCAAAAAATTACAAAAATAAAATTTCAAAACTATATGTCTTACGAATATGGACAATAAAATATAAACAGCACAAATCCAGCAACATATAGAAAAGGATATAGCATGACAAAGTGGGATACATGTACAATGAGTAGTCTTTTATTCCTGACCCCCCTCCCACCCTTTTTCCCAAGTCTCCAAAGTTTATTGTATCATTCTTATGCCTTTGTGTCCTCATAGCTTAGTTCTCGTTTAAAAGCGAGAACACACAATGCTTGGTTTTCTATTCCTGAGTTACTTCACTTAGAATAATAATCTCCATTTCCATCCTGGTTGTTGCAAATGCCATTATTTCGTTCCCATTTATTGCTGAGTAGTATTCCATGGTGTGTGTGTGTGTGTGTGTGTGTAAATTTATTTATGCACTCATTGATTAATGGGCATTTGGGCTGGTTCCATCTTTTTGCAATTGTGAATTGTGCTGCTAAAAACATGAGTGTGCAAGGATCTTATTCATATAATGATTTCTTTTCCTTTGGGTAGATACCCAGTAGTGGGATTGCTGGATCAAATGGTAGTTCTACTTGTAGCTCTTAAAGGAATCTCTATAGTTTTGCATTGTGGTTGTACTAGTTTACCTTCCCACCAGCAGTGTAAAAGTGTTCCCTTTTTACCACATCCTCACCATCTATTATTTTTTGATATTTTGATTATGGCCATTCTTGCAGGAGTAAGATGGTATTGCATTGTGGTTTTGATTTGCATTTCCCTGATCATTAATGATGTTGAGCATTTTTTCATATGTTTCTTGGCCATTTGTATATCTTCTTTGGAGACTTGTCTATTTATATCCTTGGTCCACTTTTTGATAGGATTGTTTGTGTTTTTCTTGCTGATTTGAGTTTCTTAAATAGATTCTGGATAGTAATCCTTTGTCAGATATATAGATTACAAAGATTTCCTCCCACTCTGTGCATTTTTACGTTTTTCTCTCTCTCTTTTAAGAATAATATGAATTTTGTTGACAAGCACAGTTTTTTAACTGGTGTCCTAATAGAAAAGCGTATTCCTTTGGTTAGAAAAACAAAACATGTGTATTCCTAAGAAATATTCATAAACCAAGTAACTTTTTTATCCAGCAATGACTCAGAGATATTCTTGTAAAACTACTCACCTAAAGGATTCAGACCAGATTAATCATATTCCAAAGCTTTCCCTGTCAGAGTGAACTTTAACTAAAAAGGGGGAGATATGTGCAAAATATTAAGCCTAAATGAGTGAATACAATGTCCTCTTGATATTAACACATACATAATTCTCACTTGAAAATTTTTTAAATAAGAAATATACAGATTAATGTCAGCAACATTTTCTTGGATCTTCTAAATGGAAATAGTTAAACAAATAACAGTCCAGTATTTATTGTGAAGTAATATAATTAATAAGTAAATATATCTCTCCTATATAGACAGGCACATATGCATATGTCCATCTAAAGATAGAATATGTGTTCATTAGTATTATAAAATACATTTAATTGTGTGACACAGTTTAATAGAGTACTATAGCCTTACCATCATTTATTTACTCCTGGATGTTTATCTACCAATTTTGAAGAAGAAAAAATATTAAAATAATTACTTTGGATAGTAGGCAAAGTTGTCAAGTCAAGAACCTTTTTATCCTACTTAGACGTTAAGGCTTTAAGTATGTCACTTAAATATGTATACAACATACTTCTAATGTGAATTTAGATCTGGAATGCAATGCACTATTTTATTTGCTTTCCATTTGCAAATGAACTGTTCCTCCTTTTACAGTTGTGTTGCTTGACAATTTATTACAGTTGACATAATTAAAATAATTAAAATAGAACTATTTTACATATGAAACTATTTTACATAGTTGTGATATATTATAGTAATTCAAGCTAATGCTTTCACTAAAGTTCTTATTACAGTTGTTCAAATATTGATTTTAATATAAAAAATTAACATTTCAAAAACTAAAATGTCTGCAATTATTATCCTTAGTAAATTGGTAATAATGCAGGGTTTTGAAATGTGCAGTAAATTTTTAAAAAATAAACATGAATGAGAAAAAGCTCCAATCTTCTTCAACAACATTCATATATTGTGGAATGTATCACTAGTGACATGTACATTTCAAAAAAAATGAAAGTTATTATAAAAATAATAACTTAGTAAAATGTGTACGGATCTAGATATATTAAAATTTACTGCAAATTGCTAACTATAACCTCTCCAATAGTCTGAAAATTTTAAAAAGCTCCTCTGACTTTAACACAATCATCGGTATGTCCTGGTTACTGTTGCTGCGTAATAAATCATCTTGAATTGGCTAAAACAACAGCCATTTCATTATGGTTAAAGATTCTGCAGTTTAGAATACAGAAAGAGCAGGCAATTGAGGCTTTCTTTTTTGGGGTTTCAGGGAGGTGTTTTCTGGCCTTTTGGGTCTACTGGTGCTCCTTCAGGAGGGCTGCAGTTCTTACAGCACACAGGGAGCTCTCATCTGGTGTTTGGCTTAATTCCTGGTGCCTGGATGTCCGGAGAGAGGTGTGATCAATGTGGCCAAGAGCATCTTTTTCTACCCATGTTGGAGAGGTCGCTATGTGGATCTGGCCCCTACAATTTAGAAGCAGCTTTTCACTTTGATGCTCAAATGACCGAACTTAACCATCTACCTGCCCTGAGTCCTTTTCACCAGCTGAGATTCCCAGCAAGCAACAGGCTCTCATCCTGGACTCCAGGGAGATAACTCTTCCTTTCACCTCCACCTGCAAAGCGATTGCCCTCCCTCCCAGATCACAGTCACAATACCCAGACTTCAAATCACTGAGTGGGGTCCAAGGAGGCGGAACTGTGAGGAACATGTCCTGCAGGCATTACCTTCACTGTCCTCATGAGTGGGTGGGAAGAAAAGAGTCCTCTACTTCCAATCTGTGGACTTTCTGGGCTTTGAGGGAGGAAAACAAAAACAAAACCAACCAAACAAAAAATAACTATTACCTGAATTATTATGAAACTTCAGAGAAAACTACTTATCTGAAGAAAATAAAATATGATTTATGTTGTTGAGTTTCCAGTGCCATAAAGTTTCCAGTGTCCTTACTTCAATTTTTTTTTCTCCATAAATTTTAGTCAGAATCAGATCGAAGAAGAGTAACATCTAGATCAGTGCTTCTTGTGCCATATGGGTGAAGAACCTTTTATTAATTTGTTTGATTTCCTGACTGACAGTTTTGTAAAATGCCTTGTTAGAAAAAAATTAAAAATTAAAGAAATAAAAAGGCAAGCCCAATTTTAGGCTGTTAAAAATATTGTATTTTAAAAATACTGTATTTTTAACAGCCTAAAATTGCATTTCAATAAATGTAATCAAATCAACATAACGGGAATAAAATAATTACACAAATGGAACACATTTTTTTTCATAGAAACAAACATATTTGCAATTAATATAGGTAATTCTATTAAACTTATTTTTATGTCATTCTGTAATCATAATTGTTATGTTATAAAAAATATCAATCTCCTATATTAGAATATCTCTAAGAGCACTTTAAACAAATGCTGTGTTTATCAATATTTAAATATTTTAATGTGTCAAAAAGTTGCGTCTTACCTATGGACTTTTCTGATCCGGGCTGAGCAGGGGTGACAACATGGCTCATACGGCATGTGTAACATGTTTATGTGATTTAGTTTAATAGCACTCATAGTGGAGAAACTTCTCAGAGATTTTTAAAGCAATTTTATTAAGCTCTGGATATTTATTTCAATGACAATTCCAATGAGTTAACCTCTTAAGTTACAGTTATATTGAAATTAACTTTCAAAGGAAAGGCACTAAGGGTTTACTAGAGGTTACAATTGCAGAACCAGTTTTAAAATATGCCACACTGTAAGGTGGTCATCCTGTGCATGACTAATGCTGGGGTCAGACCCAGGAAACCCTAATCAATTTTAAGAGAGCAGGTCTCTACCCTGCTTTCTACCCCACTCAACTACAGGGGTCCACTGATCACACTTGGAGGTCCTGGAAATCTCAAATTGCTTTAGTAATAGGCACCTGAGTCTCAACTTTGATGTTTGTTACTCCCTTTATCAAGTAATACTGGATTACAGAGCGTTCAACACAAAGGGAAATATCTTTCTGATTTTTGCTCCGGTTTGAGCATCTACCTTACTCATATTCACTCAATTAATGAATTTCTGCCCACGTCTTTTACACAAAAGAACTCTGAATTTAAAATTCAGACATGGTGTTATTCACTCACACGTGTCCACATCCCAAATCAGATCCACAAAGAAGTGGATACTCTGCAAACTCAAATGCCCCTTGCTCAGTTTTTTTCTCAGTTGATTTTCCTTTACGTTATCCATCAGAAGCTTTAGAGTTCTTGCTTTATAAATTATGTTTATGAGAGAACTGTGAACTCCCAGGTGGTATTTATTGCAGCGTGGTTAGAGCCCTCTCCATGCAGCTCTGGCTCTGGCAGAAATGCCAGCATTACATTGTAGCCCATGGCGGTCTCAGGGAGTCTACTGTCCTCAGCACCACACGAGTCGGTAGTCACCACCTCCCAAGTCAGTCACCCTCAGCCCTGGAGCAGCAGCTAACCCTCTGTGTACTGCAGATCTCCCAGGCTGAGAGTCCTGGCCCCAAACCTGTGCGCTTCCTGGGTTCTGACCTGCACCTAAGTCCTTAAATGACTCTATCCTCGTGCCTGAGGGAACAGACTTTTAAGCAGTCCTTTTGTCCAAAGAAGCAAGAGTTCTGCTCTTTGGTGATGTGAACTTATAGGACTTCCCATGCCCTGTGCTTTTCCAGGTGAACTCGGAGACCAGGGGCTGTGAGGTGAGCTCCAAGCTCGCTGGAGTTTCTAGAATTTGGTGGTAGTGCTGACAGGTGATTGTTTTTCACTGCTGGTGAAAGCGCCAGAGCCCCCACATTCTGAACTGGTAGTTCTGGTTTCCTCACAGACTTACGCGTGCTCTTGCAACATTAAAGTTTTCTTCTCTCCTGGGAAAAATACAGCATTTCATTGCACCTCCCAGTGGTGCTTCTGCCCTGGGAGGTCTTTGCCAGGGCTGGCGCTGCACCTGGTTAGGATCACCTGGTGCTTGGGGATGAGCGCTGACAGGCAGGCACAAGGGAAGGAACCACTGTCCTGTGTTTCCAGGTGACCTTTTGCCAGGGGAAAGAGTCCTGCCAGGGAGCAAAAAAAGTCAAGACCTCCAGGAACGTGTGTGTCTCACAACAGAATCTTTAATGCCTTCAAATCACAGTCCAGGTTTCTTTTTCCCAAGGACTTGAGTTATGGCCAGGGTTTATTAACACAGAAATGAAAACAGACCACTCCTTCAGTTCACTGAGGTCCTGAAACAGTAACGTTCTCAAGATGCTCAATGTAAAGATTTTCTTTTTGGTGTGTTTCTTCTCTTAAGGAGATATTGATAAGTTTGAGAGAGCTCCTGGATTGCATTTGCTGATGTTTTAAGTTATTTTGCATGTAAGGTTCTTCAGGAGTATTAGTCTGCATTTCCTCTAAGCCATAAGATTTTGAGATCAACGATACGCTTACCTTAAAGTCAGTTGGGAATGTCTCCTTCTCCCACATTTTTTTCAGTTATTTATTGAAAAAGTCCATGTAAGATTGGTATTATTTCTCCCTCAAATGTTAAAATTCACTAGCAAAATCTTCTGTACTAGAAGATTTCTTTATAACATGACCTTTAATGACAAATTCAATTCCTTTAATGAATTTCGAACTGTACAGATTTTCTGTTTCTCCATGGGTCCAAATTGGTAAGTTGTGTTTTTCGAAAAATTTGCAGAGCAGTTTGTCCATTTCATCTACGTTGTCAAATATAATGGCATAAAATTGTTCATGATATTCCTTCACCTTTTGCTGGCTGTAGTATCTGTTATGATGTTCCCCTTTCCATTTTTTACAGTCTTTCACTTTCTCTCTCTCATTCCCTTTCCCCTCTCCTCTCCCTCTTTTCCTTTCTTCCTCTCTCCCTCTTTTTCTCCTGTCTCCCTCTGTTTTGATCAGTCCTGTACTGCTAGGTGTTTATCAATTATATTAATCTTTTAACTTCTTCTTTAACTACATTTCCAAATTATGATATGTTGGGGTTTCCTTATCATTTGGTTGACCATATTTTTGTTATCATTGTGACTTCATCTTTTATCCATGAGTTATTTTAAATTTTATTATCTTTTAAATTTTTTGAACATGATTTTTTATTTTTGTCACAGATCTTTAGTTTAATTCAGTTGTAGTCATAGACCATATTTTATGTGATTTTCATCCTTTGAAATGTATTATGGTTTACTCTTATGGCCTGGAGCAGGGTTTGACATTTTAATTTTTCTGTGAAAGTCTAGATAATAAACATTTTAGGTTCTGTGAGCCCAGTGATCTGTTTCAACTAGTTCAACCCTGCTGTTGTAGTACATATTGAATTAACATGGTTGTGTTTCAATAAAACTTTATCTATATTGCAGATATCAGGCCGGATTGGACTGTAGGCTGTAGTTTGCTGACCCCTGCATTGCTGAATGGAATTAATACTAGTTATAGACTAACAACTTTTAGATTATTTGAATGTGAAAGAGAAATAAACTTATACTGAGTTATTTATGTAATTTATATCCTAACAATTCTAACCACTATCCTTATAGTCTATTTTAAGTGTTTTTGTTTGTTCAGCATACATTTCTCATTCAGTAGGAAACACCTAATTTTTCCCTCCTATTTTCAGTCCAGATAGCTTGGGTAAGATTGATTCCAGCCCCTAGAACTGGGGAGGAATAATTGATTCAGGACTGATCAATTCAAGTATTCCATCTACTTGCACACTGTTGATTACCTGGCCTCTGAATCACCCTAATGAAACACAGTGCTGGGATTCTGGCTGAAAGTGTGGGAAAGAGGACATTTCTTTCTAGTTAAGTTGCTAAACTGAGAATGTGATCTTGAGGGGAATAGTCTGAATAGGAATTCAGTACACAGGAAATAGAACTGACATAGAGCTGTGAGAAAGACAGGAGCAGATTATTTATTGTCTACTTATGCCTTGGAATCTAGCCATCCCTGACAAGACACTCCTGGACTTTGATTACTAGAACCACTAAGCCCCACTTCCTGTTCTTGATGTGTGTTTGTTTAATCAAGTTTGTTTACTCACTTGCAATACAAAGATTTCTGAAAAGTAATTAGTTACAAAAAGTATTGTGTACATCATTTCCTATCTAAATTCTCAAAATGACCCCATTATTTAGGTAGGACAGCAAATGTATATTTTTCGGTCTTTCCTTACACAATGCTTAGTGCAATCTCAAGAAAACATGTCTGCTAAATTAAATTAAAGTAGAATGAAGGAGGTGATTGACCACTGTTAATAGCTGATTTAATTTTATTCAACAGGATAGAACTTACAAATTGATACATCTTGTTCTCTTTTAGAATATTTCAATAAATGGTTGTGACATTTCTCAACTCACTCAAAAGATACTTCTTGAAAATTGTCTTCACAGAGCTAAGCTTTGATATAACTGTCTACTTAGTTTTTTTGTACTTAGTTGTGATGAATCTTCACCTTATAAAATATGAATTAATTTATATAAATAGCCAAAGGTTATAGAACCAAGTTTCTGTTTAGAAATTTTATTTACACTCTTCTGTTTAATTTAGAATATCCTCCTTTTGTATTGCCAAGATGTCTAATAGCAGCCTCATGATCACATTCTCACAGTTTAGCAACCTAACTAGAAAAAGTTTTCTTTCTCACACTTTCAGCAAAAATGCCAGCATTCTGTTTCATTAGGATGACTCAGAGGTCAGGTGACCACCCAGTAATAAAGAAAATAGCCTAGCTGGATGGGGTGGCTCATGTTTTCAATCCCAGCACTTTGCAAGGCCAAGGTGGGCAGATTAATTGAAGCCAAGAGTTTGAGACCAGCCTGGGCAGCATGGCAAAACCCCATCGCTACAAAAAATACAAAAATTGGCCTAGCACAATGGCTGGTACCTGTAGTCTCAGTTGCTTAAGGGGCTGAGGTGGGAGGGTCTCTTGAGTCTAGGAGATGGAGGTTACAGTAAGCCAGAGAATGCACCACTGCACTCCAGCGTGGGCAACAGAGTGAGACCCTGTCTCAAAAAAGACAAAAAAAAAAAAAAGGAAGAAAAGAAAATAGGTCAATAGGTTGAATTGTAAGAAAAGAAGAGGAGGACAGGAATAACGCTTATGAAGTACTTATGATGTACATTACACATACATACCTGCTAGTATTTATTGGGTACCTACCTTGACCCAGACACAGTACTAAGTGCTTTACATACAGTTCTTTATTAGTCCTCATAAGAATCTATTAGGTAGGCATTAGTATTATCAGTATCCGCATCCTAAATTATATACATTTCCTATGGTCACACAGTCTTTAAGTGCCAGAGACACTATTCAAACTGAAAATTAACTGTGACTCCAAAGACTAACATTTACCTTCCCACTATTCTGCCTCTCTGCAATTAATTTTTATTTTGAAGCCAGAGTGTAACCACAAAGTGAAGAGACTTACTTCCTCTTGGGCTTTTCAAAAAGTGTCAAGCCATAGGGTTTAAGCATAAATATTAGGGTTATTGGGGAAGCAAAGGTTAGCAGAATGCATGCAGTTGGTCTCCTAGCTCTCATCACAGAAAAGGGGGCTTGGTGCAACTGGATGCACCTTGTGGGGGTGCTCCAGGAGAAGGAGTCACCTCTGTCACCATGCAACTTTCATATTGATAAAGAGGTTCGGAGGTAGCAGGAATACCTCAGTTGACCATGTGACAATGGGAGATTTTTGTTTGTTTGTTTGTTTGTTTTTGAGACAGAGTCTCACTTTGTTGCCCAGGCTAGAGTGCAATGGTGCGATCTGGGCTCACTGCAACCTCCACCTCCCCGGTCCAATCGATTCTGCTGCCTCAGCCTCCCGAGTAGCTGGGATTACAGGTGCGTGCCACCAGACCTGGCTAATTTTTTGTATTTTTAGTAGAGATGGGGTTTTTACTGTGTTGGCCAGGCTGGTCTTGAACTCCTGACCTCAAGTGCTCCACCCACCCCGGCCTCCCAAAGTGCTGGAATTACAGGCATGAGCCACCGGGCCTGGCCTGGGAGATTTTTAATTAGGAGAAATGACCTTCTTTGAAAAAGCCAATGACTGGTATTCAAATGTCATTTAGAGCATTTGCAAATCAGTACTGATTTGCCTGCTGCCCTTCAGCTGAGCCACCTCAGTTTTGTGCAACCTCGTCAGAGTGCAGGAAGAATGCTATCAGGACTGATTTATGGAGGGTCTGTGTATCCTTGTTGCATGTGTAGCTTCTTCAGGTGACTATAGAATTTAAATGAATGTTTGCCTTATATTCCCTTTATGTTTTCATCTTACCTCCTATTTTCTACTCTGTCCCTCATAGCATGTTTCTTGTTTGCTAATCTAGCTTTGAGTTCCTCAGGTTCTACTCAGCTTCTCCAAGGCATACAGGGATCAATATTTCAGTGCATGCATGAATGAGCCAATATGACTCTGCCCACGGGAACCTCTGGTTTATGTATGGCAGGAGTGGCAGGGCTCCTGTGGCCCATATACCAAAGCAATATTTGGTATACAGACCCCAAACAGAGCCAAATTCCCCCTAGATTAATAAAGAATGTGAATAACTGTCTGAAGATTTATGGGCAAGGGTTCACAAGTTAGTTAACACTACATCAAACTTATCATTAGAAAGCTATCATTTTACCTTTCCAGCTAATTATTTTTCACTTTTCTTGTACTATTTCCTCTCAGAGAGTATCAGAAGGCACTCTATGAGTCTGACCAATTCTTTTTTCACTTATCATGTGAGTACTCCACTCAATGAAACTGAAACCCCCAAAATTGTGCCCATCTATCGTTCAAGAAGCCTGCACCTTCTGGGCACTTAGCTAATTCCCCTATTTCTGCGAAGGATGTTCTTTGCTGCTTTTGGTTCTTGGTGACTTGCTTCTTAGCTTGTCTGGGCAACCTCTCCCTTTCTGTGACAGGTTTCCTCTCTTTCTTGAACATGTCAAATACTCAATAGCTATTAGTTGCATACCATCCCCTGCTCAGGCTAGTTAGATAATCTAATGGATATTTGACTTAGAAAGAGCACCGGGGTTGAAAGTCAGGAAACATGGACTTGTAGGCATTATTTTATTATTTTTGTATCCTTCCAGAGCCATCCTTCTGGACCTGTGAAATTGGGGAAGTGGGAATGGTTTAGAAGGAGGATTTCCAAGACCTGTTTTAGACTTATAGCAACAATTAGCATACTTTGCAATTTAAAATAGTACACGTGTCACAATTATTTTTACATTGTTTTGGTAAGGTGCTTTATCAAAATTGTATTTATAGTAGCAGATGAAGATGATTATTTCAACAAATTTCTAGAAAGATCTCTGCACACAACACTACTGATTACAGTTTTATATAATGAGAGAAAAAAGTTCAACTTTTCCTTTTCATCTACTTTTGTACAGAAAAAGTATAAATAGAGGACACATTTACCTTGCTACTTTCAAGTAACATTGGCAATTGTTGTAGAAATCGGCTTTCTTTGTAGAAAAACAGATTTAATAAAGATCAAAACTACCTTAGAAAATTTCCTTTATCAACACTTTCATAAAAAAACAGCAAGTTAGTTAAATTTTCCAGTCTCCTAATATAAGTAAATGTTCCCTGTGGATTCCATTCCACTTTTGTTTAAAAGGATATTAAAGAGGTAAGCATATTTTCTGCAACCTTACAAAGCCATTTAGTAATAAACAATTTATGCTGAAGTGGGAAACTCACATAAAAGAATCAGTTTTTGATATGAAAAAGAATAGCTTCATAACATATAGAAAGAATGTGACTTTCAAATTCTTGAAATTATAGTACAGAAGAAATCCTAAGGGGCCAAACATGGTATTCCTGATAGATAACTACAGCAATAACATCCATATGATTAAAAATAAGTGTTATTTTTGGTGACAATGCATTTTCTTTTCCAACTAATCTGTATTCCCCTGTCACACATATGTAAAATTGAATGATTTCTGAATGTGTAATTGTATTATTCCTTTCTTGGCATATCATTCTGCCAGAAAACTTAGAAATATCAATATCTTTGTTGTGAAAAATATGAAAACAGTATAAAATCTTTATGGTCCTAATCAAATATTATTTCCATATGTCTGTGTGTACGTGTGTATTGCCAAATGCATTGTAGTAATTTATTTTCAAACGTTAGGAGTGAGGTAGAGATTTTATCATCACTCTTAGTCAAAAACAAATATAAAAGAACAGGGTTACAATTTATTCCACTATTTTTAAAAACTTTTATAAAATACATTTTGGATGCAGTCAGGCTTCAACAACTAGACCCTCATGCCATTAATTCAGATAATGTGGATGAACTGAATGGAACAGCTCATGTAAATTCATAGCAAAAGTGAATAAAATAATATGCTTCACAGGTAATTATGAAGCTATTTTATTCACTTTTATTCCAAAGATGTAAGTAATCACCTTATGTCTTTGGCAGGAGGAGGAGAAAAGTAACCACTTTGAAATATGACCAGTATTTTTTTCTCATAACAAAGTGCTACCCTCCACTGAAAAAGATTTTGTCAGAGCCTTATGTAGACAGAAGGGCAATTACCCACTTCCAGCCACCCACAGCCTTTCTTACCGAAGTGGGGAGGAAAAAAAGGTAAAAGCATTTGTGAAAGTCACAGCCCACATGAGAAGACCTGCTAAAAAACTGAGATATAATCACAAAATTACAGAATGCTCTTTTCTCCCACTCCTTGCTACCAAATCAACAGGGATGTAGTATAATAACAGTTAATTTGTAGCCAAAAGATCTGCAAAGTTTAGACTCTCTTTGAGAAGGAGTTCTTAGGGAAACCTAAAGATAACACCCAAGACAAAACAAGGACATTAAAAGAATTGAAAGACTCTGACATCTACAGCTACAGCAAATATTGGACACAGTCCAAATCCTAGCCTGGTTAAGATACAACCTCACACATTTTTTGTTATTGTTATTCAACAATAACAAAAAATACGAGGCATGCTAAAAAGCAGGAAAAACGCAGAAAAGACAAAGCAAGCGTTAGACCAAGATCAGATATGATAGAAATGTTGGACTTAGAGATAAAATGTAAAATAACTATGATTTATATTTTAAGAGTCCTAATGGAAAAAAAGTAGACAATGTATAAAAACAGAGATAATCTAAGCAGAAATTTGATACTGAGAAATAGACGTAAGAACCAAGTTAGGTTTAAAAATTAGGGTCCACCTGCTGCTAAAGCCCTAGATTGACCTTGTCCCATGTACAGATCTCCTTTAACTTCACTCAGTCCTGTACTTTGGGGGTTGGGTGTGTGGGGAGAATTACGTCTATAGAATAGTATAGGAGATAGTTAATTTTCAGCTGCACTAGAACAGTCCTTGCTTATCTCTGGGGAACATGGAAATCTAGTGCTGAGTCTTGGCCAAGATAAGGGCAGTGGAATAAATAATCATTTATAGTGTGCAATTTAAACTTTGAAACTCCTCTGGTGGCACTCAGGCCCAGCTTAATTATTGATGGTTTTCATCAGCATAAATAGCTAGACAGCCTTTCTCATCTATGTAATCAAACTGTTAGGGAGTTCCCCCAAACCAAGGTTTCTTGTACAAATCTTGTCATCTAATTTGAAGACAAAGTATTTCTTTGTGAGCATAAGAATGACCCTGAAAAGCTACGTCTGGGAGAGTCTGAGGGTCCTGATACTTGCCTGCATTATCTTGCTTCTCTTGCACTCTATCCTTTGGCTTGTATACTCTGTGGGATCTTATAAGAAGTCCTTTCAATGATCTGATCAGTGAACTTCGTAAAAGCAAATATTTTCCAGGCTAACTAGTTGGAGGTTCATAGCCTGTTCATAGCCTCTCACAATATTCAAACTGGTGAAATCTTCATACTGACAAACCAGCATAATTGTTTAGGGAGATATAAGATGCAAATTTTGGAGCTTCATTAGAACTAGAATCAGAAGCTCCAGGGTAGAGCCTGGGAACTTGTATTTGTGGAACTCTGCCTAGATTGTTCTGATGATTAGCCAGGTATGTGAACCACTAACCCAAACCCTGGAGCCCCTCAGTTACTGTCAAGCTCAATTAAGGGTGTCATGTAGCAGGAACATGGTTTGCCTGCTGGGAAACCACGTGAGTTAAAAAGAAGTACAGGATAAATGAATTGAAACCAAAGAAAATTCTAAGTTAAGCATTTCGTACATACTGTTTATCAAACTTTTACGTTAAATTGTTGTCATGGCATAAATGTGTATAAATGTTGCAATCAGCCTCTAAATAGGAATATTGTAAATATTGTTACAAGTATTGTCAAAGTAGTAGAAAGGAACTGCAACTTTTATACAATGATATAGGTCATATTTCATAACCAGAAAAAGTAGCGTATCTGAGAGACAGTGGGCGTATACACATTTAGAGCCACGGCCAGCCATCCTAGGCTTGTAACATCAAGGGTGACCCAGGAATAATTTTGAGATTTTTTTTTCTCATTATGGCAAAGAGCCTGCTTTCAAGAACCAGGTTTCAGGAGCATTTATGCCACCACTGACAATAGGTCAGACATTTCTAAAATGACTTTATTTTTCAGAGGCACATTTCTGTTTCATTTTGTTTCAGTTTAAATGGTAGTATGATGAAATACTTTTATTTACAATTGTCCCTTGGTATCCATGGAAGATTGATTCCAGTATCCCACGTGAATACCAAAATTCAGGAATTCTCAAGCTCCTGATGTAAAATGGCCTGGTATTTGCATACAACCTAATATAATTTAACTTATCTCTAGATTACTTATAATACCTAATAAAATGTAAATGCTATGCAAATAGTTGTTATACTGTATTTTTTTGGGAATAATGACAAGGAAAAAGTCTGTGCATGTTCAGTACAGATGCAATTTTTAAAAAATGTTTTTGATCCATGGTTGGTTGAAGCCACAGGCAGGGAACCCCCAAATGTGGAGGGCTGACTGAATTTATTTTATTTTCTGTTTAGCTGAAATGAGCAAACAGATAAGGGAGAACATGAACATTAATATCTGAATAGGAGTTCAGTGCTGTGATTAAGAGCCTTGATTGTACACCTGCCTATAGGCTCTCTAATTCAAGTCCTAGCATTGTTACTTATTCCTGTGGGAGGCAGGACAAAGTTCTTTATCCTCTTCCTGTCTTTCTCACCTAAGATGCAAGATGCAAATAACAAGATCTCATGTTATTTTCAGGATTATATGCCTTAAAAATATACAGTGTTTTGAAAGCAATGGTAATTACTTAGTAATTACACAGTAATAGCTATTTTACTAAGTGTTAGCTTTGTAATAATTATTGATACAGCCTCTCCCACCCTTAACGACAACCTCCCTTACTCCTCCTCCCTCCCCAAACTATTTCAGTCCAGAGGAACAGACTAATTAATGTAGCCAGTCTATACAATACAAGGTGTACTTGAAACTAGTTCCAAAGAAGCCATAAAGATGAGGGCCAAAAATGAACAAACTTGGCAAAAGGAAAATACTCCATTCCTAAAAACATATAATACTTTTAGTCTCTGTTACAAGGTGGAAGTGCAAGAAATCTCTCTTGTGATTGAATTAGATATGAGCATCTGTAATTCTAGGACATGTTTATTTTGCTGGGTTTCGTTGGTCTTTATGTACAGGTAGAAAGAAGGAAACTTTTTTTAATGAAGAACTGAAATATTATTCTCTGAGAAATAATACTGAGACACGATGGAGAATCTAGTTAGTCTGTGGTATTTGGGAAATAAATTTGGGTAGTAAGAACATGAATTATAAATGTTTACATTTCAGTTTCTGGGTATAAATTTGAAGTTATAGAAATAGCCAAAAGTGAAATAAAAGTGGTAGTAGTTCATAATTTGCCCTAGTTACATATATCAAATCAGTGGCCTGGTAGGAAGCAAGAGGGTTCACTCAGAAGATTTAAATTAACAATAGTTTTATTAAAGAGGAGCTATTTACAGATCTGTGAGCAGGGCTCAAGAAATGAACAAGGCACAGTGAGGCAGTCAGCCCCTGGAGCTGGAGAGGAAGGGGCAAAGAGACAGTGGAAGCTGAAAGAGACAGAAAAAGCCATGGAAGGCGATCCTCCTGCAGCTACTGCCAAACTGCAGGTGCACAGGAAGTGAGTGCTGGTGTGAAGGAGGAGAGGGCAGAGTGGTGATGACACCCAAAGAGACTTCTTCTTTATCCTTCTACTTTCTGACCGTCTCCCTGCCTACATCTCCCTTTGGGTTACCCAACAAAGGCCAGAGAGCTAGGGAACAGCCCAAATAGGGCATCATGTCAGGTAGATGAACAAGAAATAAACTTCTCATTCCACTGAGATTCTGCTAGCAGTATCAGTGACCCATCTGTGGCTCACATAAGGACTTTGGATTTAAGGGAAACTACATTATGCTAAGGTATAGATGTTCCTGCCCTGTGTATTTATCTTACTTTAAATACTTAGCTGAACTGGAATTTAATCTAATCTTACATTGGAGGTATGTCTGTTGTGCAGAAACAATCCAATCCATATGGGTAAAAAATTGATATAAGTAAATCCATGGGAAATGGTTGGTTAAGCACTTAATATAACCTTAAAAATTAAAGAAAAAATTTGCAACTAAAATTACTGTATTAAAATAAAGTGCTATAATCTTGTTGATAATTTAGGGGAGTGTTTAGTGGCAAAGAGAAAAAAAATCTCTAAAAGCAGACATTTGTTTAGAGGGCTTGAGTTTTGCTCAACAGGAGATTTTCTTGGTAACTCTTACTAATCTATATTCTTTGTGTTCTGGCCTTTTCAGGCATATGGCAATCTCAAAGATTGGTTTTCTGAGGCTAAAGACAAGAAAACTCTATCACAGAGAAGAAAAAAGGCATAGATTTTGGAACTAGCAACTATAGGTATGATACAAAAACACACATGTGATCTTTGGAAAATTATTTACAGTTTTATAATAGCAATATCATCTACAAAAATTAAAAACAAAACAACTTTAGGGTTGTGGTTAGGATTAAATAAGATAAATTATATAAATGTCTATTGCAGTGCCTGGATTATAGCACGTCTTCAAAAAAGTTTTCTTTCTTCCGCAGATATTTTCTAATCACCTACTTTAGGTCCTTTGTCAGTTAATATAGTTTAAATTAGAACACGAAGTCTCCTAAATTGTGCCTATATCTGAGTAGATGCCTAATAACTATAATGCTGTATTGAACAGACTTGGATCTTTTTCCCAAAGCATAAGATTTTTGCTTATAGTAAAATGGAATAAACATATATGCACATAAAAATATGCTCTACATATGAGTAGGAAGAAAGTAAGAGCTGTGGGATATTATAGTACAGGGTGAGTATCCAGAGCTAACAAGATGGTGAGGCCCTCACAAAAGAGATGAGGCTAAAGCTGGATCTAGAAATATTGGGAGCATCTGGACACACATACCACATAGGGAAGGTTATTCCAGACCTGGGGAATTTCCTAAGCAAAGTAGCAGAGAAGGGTAAGCAAGTACGTTCTGATAAGTTAATAAATGAAGCTGACTTGAAAGGAAAATTCATAGAATACAGAGTAAGAGTGCCTGCCTGGTAAATAAGAATTGGTTTGAGGATTACCTCAAGTGCTTAATCAGTTTGGATTTGAAGGCCTTGGAACATTTTAAGTGACAGATAAAATAAGTATTTTAAAAAATTAGTCTTGGGCAGAATTGATTTGGCCTAAGTTAGAATGTCTGAAAGTAAAAATTATGAAGTTATAATGTATGAAAATCTCTTGATAAAATCTTAGCATTAATTCAAAATATTTGGTATGTTTTCTTGTCATGATATGTATGAATCAGGAAAGTATTGTTTCCTGATTTGGAAAGTCAACATAAACTCAGTAGAGTCTGATATTTGAAACTTACTGGTTAACTTGAAAATCTTCACGACCATTTTTTTTTTTCTGGCAACTAGAGCTAAAGGGACAATTGGCTCATAGAGTCAAAACTGAATTTAAGAGGAGAGGGAGGAGCTAGGATTTTGGATGCTCTTTTCATCCATCATACATATTGGAAAACTATGAGATTTTGGAATGGATCTTTGGCATCAAACAGAGCTTAACTTTAATTTTGACTATTATTTTTGGCTGTGCTATCGATACAGCTACTTATATCAATGTGGATTTCCTCATTAGTCAATGAAAAAAATATGCCTGCTTCTCAGGATGTTTATATTAATGAGATAGGCACATACGCCACAATGCCTGGCAAATAGTAGATGCTCAATTGATGTTATTTAGTTTTACTGTTGCTTTTGGTAAATAAAAATATCAAGTACAAAGGTCAGGTATAGAATATTCACATAATAATGGTTGAACAAATTCTTATGATGACAATCATTAGCTGTAGTTATTATTTTTCAAATCTCTGATAAAGAAAAGTGAAATTGTATGGGGCAAGAGAAAGCCCTGGTTGTCACCCTTAGACTCTTTTTGCTTTTAATTTATTACCTAGCGATCTCTCTTCCCATGAACAGTTTTATGGCTCTTACTCTGGCTAGGGGAAAGGGCATTGGTACAGCCCACAATACACACATATCTTCTTTAATACAAAACTTGTGCGTAGGAACTATTTCTCACCACGTCCGAGACATTGAGAGTAACTTCAGGCTTATCATTTTTCCAGCTGGGGAACCCAAGGTGAGAGATTAAGTGCTTTTGCCAATATTGCTTGGAGAGATAGGGTTGTTCAGTCTCCTGAACTATGAGCCAGAGGCTTTTTATATGGAAAGAGCATTTTGATGTGAATTGTAGTTTGTGAAATATGAATTTCAGCACTAAAATACTGCAGTCCTCACTGTTAACCTCTTGTTGAACATTAATCAAATTATTGTTACTGGAAAAACTCCATTACATTACAAAGCAGAGCCAAAATTCTCAAGTTTACAAGCTTCATGTGCAAAATACATACTGCTGCCTATAGCATGGGTGAGGCTCTAAGGACATTTTGCATTCTAGAAGCTTATTTTATGGAGCCAAATTTAATCAGAATCTGGGTCACAAAAATGGATCATGATGTTAATGATCTATTCATTAGAGTCCAAGTTGTTCATTGAATGAGTGAGAGTAATATTGTACAAGGTTTTTTTTTTCCCCCAGAAATATTATTTTTCCTTATCTTCCCCAAGCAGTTCTGAATTGACCTTGGCAATGGAAACTAAAAACTCATTTGGGCCTGACAGAAAAGAGCTATGCCCTTCCAGGTGCTGAGAGTATTTTTTGCTGGCTTTGAACACGAGGTGGCAGAAATGCTCTTGTTAAGATTTGCCGAGTTGTCAAGGAGAGCAGTTTTATTGACAGCAATGATGAGCTCTCTTAGTGAGTCAGCCATACACATGAAAGCCACACAGGATGCTCTAATCGAAAGGGAGATGTACTTTCCAGTCCACAGGGAACTTATTTTTACGATATGAATGGTTTGGCCAAGGATGCTTTTTATGAGGCCTGCCTATTCATTTCAGTAATGGAGTGGAATCATCTAGGGCTCGGCTGCCCATTCATTAATGGGGAGTGTTAGGAGAAAAAGGAAATCTGGATTTAAACCCCGACAGGTCATTGTGTTTGCTACTGAAAATCTTTGCATATGAGTTTTGGTGCCTAAGAAAAGACCGAGAAAAATAACTTACTGCAATTTTTTCTCTCTCATGATTGAAAAGAATGATTTGCTTCATAACAGAGAAATATAATTACATCATGGACCTCAGACATGGTAGAATAACTGGAATCTTGTCTAAGTGGTACTCAACGGTGTTACCGTGCCTCAATATTATCTCTGGTGCTTTTTTGAAAAAAAAGTAAATGTCTGGATATTACTCTAGCCACACGGAGTCAGAGTCCCTATATTTGAAAAGGTATCTATATTTGAATATCTATATTTGAAAAGGTATGTGGATGATTCTGAACTGCAGAATTTTTACCCTTGAGTAATATTTGTAATTGTGGAATCAGAATCAGCCCTCCATATGCTAACTGCTTCAGGAGCACTCAAAGGAGTCAGTCTCCACAACAAACAATGTTCTCTCAGCCTAAGTGTAATGTGAATGTCTTCTCACTGACCACTGGTTTGTATCAAAGACTCCTGGGATAAAGTGTAAGAGTTATATGAAATGTAAGTCATTACCAGACTTTAGCTTTATAGATACAAATAGTTTGATAGATTTTTCAAAAGTGGTAAGTAAAGCACTGACTTAAAGCACTGAGTTTCTCAGGGTTGAGAAAGGATTTTGATCTTAAATCTTGAGAGATACGAGGATGAGTACATTATGGCCCTGACACCACTAGTCACCTGGAAAGCAACATGTGAAGGGGCTGGGGTGGTTGTCAGGAAGGAGATGGGCTCTTGATTAGGAATTTGGAGGATACTTAAAAAATGTCTTTGTCTGTTTTCTGACTCTACCTTGGGCTGGCCAGGCTCTCTGCTGAGTATGAAGGAGTCCATTTAAAAGATATAATTTTAAGGGCAGGAATGGAGAAGCTGCATCCAGTGGTTTCAGTGGTATGTTTAATCCCTGTGCGATCACAGAACAAAAGTCAGGACTTCTCATGCTGAACATTCACTTTTCTTTGTGTACAGGTTTTGAGGTTTCAGGAGTTGTTGGTGAGACTCTTAGACATTGAAATGGAAGGTTAAAAAGTAAAAAGTTCTATCTATCAGCCAAATGTGCATGATCCAAGTCTGCTTGATTATACTTTTCCTGTTGAGTCGATCTGCTGTTTTAGTGTTATGAAGGCACAGTTTAAATTGCCACTCAATTTAAGTAGATTATGTCTAACAGCTAGTCATTTTGTTAAAAAAAAATCAGTGGAACTTATTTGATGCCATGAAGTACCAAAAACTTCCCTGATTTACTTAGTGTTTGCTTTTTAAGTACATGTGTTGGCAAGGAAGCCCTAGCTAATATGTGACTGAAAAATATCCAAAGAAATATTATTTTCTATTCTGGAGAAAAAGACTTATTTATTAACTATGAATTAGCAAACTATTCCTCTGTTTATTTATTACATTTTACCAGAATCTTTTTCTTTTAACAACTGTAGTAACATATCCATCATTATGACGCCATGGAAAGTAAACACTCAATTCAATATGTACAATAAATATCTATGCTAGAATACATTATGTATTCTTAGTTTAATCAATGTCATAAATACCTGCTTTATAAAACAGTCTTGATCAACTTTCCAATATTTACACTGATCTTGATGCAGTTCATATATAATGGTGCATAAGATGTACAGGAAAGTTCCCTCACCAAGAAAGATATTCAATTTTTACAGCAGCCTGAATCTTTAAGTTTTTCAGATTGCTATTATACAGCACACAGAATTGGAGCGACTAACCCTCCTCATTCACTGATATTCTGAATTGGAACTTGTGCTGAACCCTAAAGGAGCATACATTTCCCAAGCTATATTTTTTTTATTGCAGGCATGTATAAAGACTGCAATTATTTCTCAGGGGGAAATTGTCATAAATATTGCATTGGAAGTTAGTCTAACATTTATAGCTTTAGCTTGGAGTTGCAGTTGCTGGCAATATGTAGACATATTTGCTAGTAGTGATGAATAATGCTTCCTCACAGTCACTGGGAACATTGTTCTGCATTTGTGCTTCTTAATCTTGTTGAATGAGAACATTGCAATGCAAGAAGGCTCATTGGATAGTGTGGAAGTGGCAATGTGTTGCTTTTGAAAACTGGCTTGTAAATTTATTAGGATGAGCTGTTTTTATTAGTAGAGTATGGTCACTAAAAGTTTAGAATCATCAGAGAGTAAGCAACCATTGATAAATGAAGCATGTGATAGACCCTCATTTAATTCTCCATTTATTATTTGATTACTGATTTGCCTGCTTGTACTAAAACCAAAGATTTACTTTACTCAGAAAGGAAATAAATTTCTCTCTTGTTTTTTATTTTTGTTAAGTAATCAGTTATGAATAAGGGGGATCAGGTCAACATTTCATGTATGCTAATAATTAATTAGGTAAGAGAGTTCTTTGGTTTAGACCTTCATGTTTCATTTCTAAATGAAAAGTGCTTTCAAAGACTGGCTGCCTGAAATAACACGTGATGACTTTACATTACTCTGTGGTTTCTTCAGGTAGGTGTGAATGCTTTTAATCAGCTGTGCCAATAAGTCATTGTGTCAAATGTATAAGTAAAACATCAATGGAGTGGATGAACTCATGTAAATATTCAGCTCATCATCACAGTATCAGGTAATAGAATCACTGTTTTGCTAGATTTGAGCTATAATGATTGGATCGATGGACACTTTGGAAGAGGAGAAAATCACTAACATCATTTGATTTGGAAGTGGAAAAGTGATTCTATGTAGTGAAGTGCCCTCTCACTCATTTCAGTCATCCTTAAGTCGTAGCATTATACGTCCTTGGAACTATTTTATGTTCAGTTTTTACAGTAAAATCAGATAAGTTTCATGTCTTTTTAGTTACCTTATGAGTTTCAGGAAGCAGTTGTAAATTGATGTCTCAATATTTACCATTAGGAAAGTTTTGTGTAGCCTGAATATTTCTGGTCTATAATTTTTCAAAATTATTGGTCATTCCCAACACTTAAAGTTATACATTTCTAATTAAGTCTATGTTTTCGATTTCTTTAAAATAATGACCAATATGGCAACACTGGCTCTGTGTTTATACAAACATAGACTGGAGTTAAATAGCAGCTGCCACATTTAGACAGAGGAAGAAAAGTTCTTCGGTCTGACACATTCTCCTGTCTTTCTTAATTTTTACTCTGAGAGTGCTAACTTCCATTTCTTATCATGCTTGCATTGTTGTATTTGTTATAGTAAAGTTAAAAGGGAAATAAAACATTTCCCACAAGAATTGCTCATTAGAAGTAAAAGCCAGAGAGAGTGGGTCATGTTTTTTCAGAAACAGTCATGGGATTTTCTTGTGAAATCTATTTTTTCTAGATTTTTTCCATCTAGGTATCCATGAGGCAAAAATATCCACATTCCAAACCTGCTCCAAGCTGCTTTGTTCCATGTTTCAAACCTTCTTCATCCTCCCATGTTTAGTATAGAGGCCACTGATAGCTTATTTTGTGGCACTGATACCTCATAGACTATCAGAGATGCAGTTGCTCTTTCTAACTTTAAGAAGTACTGATGACAACTGTCTAAGCTCTCTCAGTATGCTTAGTTTTTCTTTTGTTTAATTTTGTATATTTTCAAAGAAAATCTGTGATTTTTCACCCTGACATAGAACAATTTATACCCTGATTTTGTTAGGGCTGATAGATATAATAATAATTTTTTTTTTTTTTTGTCTACAGTATTTCATGATTCTTGACCTATCATTCCTGGTCTCTCCAGAAACAATATTATGGTCATATAGATTCTGGAACCAATCAGACATTGACTTCTAGTTCAAATGTTACTGAAGACCTGAGTTCAGGGAAGGAAGATGGGCAAAATTATAATCAGACAGAAATGCTTCTTCTGTAATTTGTGAGAACTGTAATAGTGCAAGGAGTGAGTTTAAGATATTACTTAAAAAGAAAAAAAATCTGGTTAAGATACTCCAAGTTCCCAAAGATAATATATATAGCCAGAGTGAAAATAATAGATGTAAGGGCATTTTCTATTATGCTATAAACTTGGCCTGAAAACATGGTGTAAAACTCGGTTATATATTCAGAAATTATCTGTCTACACCCAGGACAGGCTTGGGGCTATCTTACCAATATAGCATTTATATATGTAGTCTCATCTACTTTCTTTTTCCCAAGCCAATCACTGAATCTAGATCTTCCTGCTTTAATGGCAAGATCAGAGATAAAGAGAAAAGCAGCATCAGCAATTCTCAGGCTCATTTTTCATCACCAATCAAGTGGAATAAAGCAGGTATAAAAGGGAGTGGGCAGCCAAGTGAAAGAGAAATGACCAGGTTTTTAGCCTGTCTCTGCCTTCCTTCTCATGCTTCATGGAGCAAGAGTATCAGATATATATTTATACACACATATATATTTATACACATTATAATTAACAACTTTGAAAGATGTACATCCCAGGGCATCGGTCTAATCCATAGACAAACTCCTCCCTTCTGAGGATGAATTAAGTGCAATCTGTGCAAAACAACAACCCTAAGTTTAACACGTGTGTGTTAAACTGATTATAAATTATACTGATATAAAGGATATATTATACTCAATTTATAAATAATAACAAAACATATGATACCCTCCATTATAAATTCCACATTGCCAATTGATTCTTATGGAACATTTTCACTGATTTTTGTCCAACTCTTGTATCTATAGTGAAACTATGGTTGTAATTGATCTGACATAAATGTTGGTTTTAATTCTTATTTACATTAATGAGTAATAT
Organism: Cacajao melanocephalus; assembly: GCA_963573385.1. Classification (NCBI taxonomy): domain Eukaryota; kingdom Metazoa; phylum Chordata; class Mammalia; order Primates; family Pitheciidae; genus Cacajao; species Cacajao melanocephalus. Next base: position 67,573 of record CAUYLG010037632.1, read on the forward strand.
GAAAATGAAACAACAAGATGTATGCCAGTACTTCACTAATGTGTCACGGAAGTGAGTGGCTTTGCTGAATCAAAATATAATTTTCGAATACAGTACAGTTACATTCTCAATGTTTTGTGCTCTTTATAATGTATGGGCTGCATACACAACAAATTTTTAACTTCAGTAATGCAGTGTTAATATCTTTTACATCTACAGTTCTAGTCAGGAATAAATAAATAAACTGTGTGATAGTGCTTAGCACACAGCCTAGCAGATACTAAGTACTTATTCAGTGGTAGATATTCCTCCTCTTCTGTCCCCATGTCCTCAAAACTAGCTCACCAAACAGCATCATGAAACATGCACCAGGAAATAGCAAAGCCAACATGTCAGTGCCTTAGTCTGTTTGCTGCCGTTGTACCAGAATATCACAGACTGGGTGATGTAACAAGGAGAAAAATTTATTTCTCCCAGTTTTGGAGGCTGGGAAGTCCAAGAGTACTGTGTCTTGTGAGGGCCTTCATGCTGTGTTATCCCATGGTGGAAGACAAAGAGGAGACAGAGAGAGGCAGTCAGTCCAAACTTGTCTTCTCATAAGAAACCCATTCCCTCGATAGTGGCTTTTATTCATTCATGAGGATAGAGTCCTTATAACCTAATCATCTCTTAAAGATCTCACCTCTTAATACTGTTAAAATTGCAATTACATTTCAACATGAGTTTTGGAGGGAACTTTCAAATCATAGCAGTTAGGAACAATAGGCATTAGCTAAAATTTACTAAACGCTTGTCATGGGATAGGCACTTTTCACATGTAATTTATTTTCATCTTTACAGTAATGCTATGAGGTAGTTACTGACAGTATATCAATCTACAAGTGGGTAAACTGAGGACAGAGATATTAAGTAAATTTCATATGGCCAAAATATCAAAGAATAACTTTTCTCTGATTTTGTAACCCACAATCTTAGAAATTGTTTTAAGATATGACATAAAATTATATTAAACAATTTACAAAATATAAAATAAGTTTATGTTCCAACATTGAGACTTAAATTATAATAAAATGAATCTCCTATCCTTTTGTTGACACAGAAAAAAATTAAGTACCAGCGTATGTACAGAAGACACTCTTTGCCACCATTTTTTCTTAGTTGGCTCAGTCCCAGGGATCAGTGGTTTCTCTGGAGTCTGGCTTCCTCCTTCACAGCTTTAGCCAAGTCTGTTTTTCTTTTAAAACTGATGTTTCTCCTTGGCACCATTAATTACCTCTGAAATTGGAAAAAAATTCAACTCCAACTCTCTTATACATTTCATTTTTCCAAAATCTCGGAAGATAAACACACATAAGAATTTAAGCACCAGATATTTTTTGCTGCAATAAATTACAAGTTAAGAAACCATTTCATTATACAATAGTGTACCCAAGCCAAAGTATTAATTTTAGGACATAGCAAATATTTCATTCTAGATTTTGTTGCTATAGATCATACCAAAATTTTGTCTTGGAGAAAAATATTATATAGAAAAATCAGAAGAAAGCAAAAAAAATTATATAATATATATGTGTATATATATATATACATAATTTCTCTATGTGTGTGTGTATATGTGTGGATGTACATATAGATGTACATATGTATATATGTGTGTGGTTATATATGTGTATATATACATAAATACACACATATATACATATATACACAACCACATACACATATATATATTTACATAGGTAGGTGGCCCTTTATATTTTTGGACTCTGAATCTATGAATTCAACCAACTGTGGATGAAAAATAGTTGAGGAAAAAATTGCATCTGTATTGAAAATGTATGGATTTTTTTCTTGTTTTTATTCCCTAAATAATATAGTATAACAACTATTTACATAGCATTTACATTGCATTCAATATTGTAAGTAATCTAGAGATTATTTAAAGTGTGTGGAAGTATATGGGTAGGTTAGTTATATGCAAATACTCGGCTATTTTATATCACTAATTTGAGCATCCGTGGATTTTGGTGGCCCTGGAACCAATCCTCCATGGATACCAAGGGGTGACTATAATTTAATTGTGTATATAATTGTATATATATGTGTGTTTATATATATGTGTGTGTATATATATGTGTATCTTTCTCAATATGTCAATTTTCTTAAGTCTGTGACCTATGAGTGAAATCTCAACTGGGAGAAATTCTCCATCAGGAAGTTAATGATGACACTATAGCTCTTATTCTTGGGGCAGAGTTGGGGACCACCACCAATGCATATTAACTCTTCTTTAAAAATGACATCTAAGACTTTTTTAATATTTAAAAGTCTGCTATAGTGTAATTACAGATCCTCAGAATTTCCCTCATTTTGCCTTTTTCCTTGTGATGTTCATTAATATATGTAAAACCCATGTTCTTTCAATTTCCTCTTAGCCCCTCCTGGCATTTCTGGCGTTCCAATGCTGTATTAAGATGACTTCCATCTAGGAATGAAGGTTTAATTCTGATTAAAGCTTCTGATAGGTACATCTTCAGAAAGGTTCAGAAGCTTTGTTGGTGTTGAGTACAGCTGTAGAATTGCTTAAGACTCTGGTTTCTTTCTAACAGAGTACCCCTTACCACGTATTTATTGACTGATCCAGTTGTTTTTCTATTTTCTTTACTTAGAACACTATTCTTGGTTTCTTCTTTGATTTCATCTGATCTGCAAACATCTTCATTATTTAAAACCTGGAGCATGTGAACACTGTTCTTTAAAATCAATAAAAAGCATAAGCAGACTTTTTTTTCAGAAGAGAGCAAACCCTCATAACTGTTCTGAACTCTTTAACCTCTGGAAAGTGCACCTGAAGAGAGAATGTGCTCATTTGCACTTAAACATGACTCCTGTTAAATCTCCACTTCCTGGAATTGTGGCTCAATGACCTGCCCTATCCATTATATGAGATAAAAGAAAATTCAGGGGAGGAGGATACATAGGAGCCGTAAGCTTTCCCTAATTTTCACACTAGATAGCACAGTTGTTAAAATCATGCGTCAATCAAGCACCCACACTACCTTTCAATAAACTCTTTCCCTATTATTCTCTAGAGGTGGAGATGAGCATTTCTTTTCTTGTCTCCACCTCTAGAAAATAATACCTTCTCTCTAAAAGTAAGGAAAATTAGCCCCTACCACATTTTTTCCTCAGATTATCTTGCAATTTTGTGAACCAAAGTAGTGCAGTGTTTAAAGGCACACACTCTTTGTTCAGAATCTGGCTCTGCCACTTAATAGCCATGTGAATTTGTTCAAGCCTCCATTTCCTTTTGGGAAGATTAGACATATTTGATAATAAATGTACCCAGCTCATAGAATTTCCATGGGAATGAAATGTGATACTGAAGCTCTTAGCATAGTATCTGCCCAAAGGGGGATATTAAATGAATGCTATACATCTCCTTTCCTTCTCCTCCTTTTCCTATTCATAATATTTGTCTTTGTTGTCATACGTATACATTTATTTTCTTGTCTTCATCTTTAGCAGCATTATGATTTCTGCATGATGCAAAGTAGTAGGAAGCAAGAGGATTCAAAGGAAGAAATGTATTGTGTGTGTGTATGTGTGTTTGGGGTGGGGGGAGAATTCCCAGAAAAATGTAGGAAATATTATTGATTATGCTAATAATCAATAATACTTACAATTGTTGGAGTATTTATTAGATTGTAAATACTGATGAGGCCCTTATATGCGTTACTAGTATTTAATTCACAACTAAAAATTTACAACTTTTTAGGCTAGGTAATATTACATTTAATTGCAAAGAGGATAACTAAATCCTAGAGAAAAATAAGCACAGATGGACATCTATATAATGTTGAGTGATAAAAACAAATCTTACTGCATCAATATTTATCCTCTTTTTATACCCTGACTCTAAAAAGAATAAAAGAACAAATGGAAAGTGGGGAGGAAAGGAAAGTTCATAGGGAAAGATTAATCAGGCATGGTGGCACACACCTGTAATCCCAGCTACTTGGGAGGCTGAGGCAGGAGAATCACTTGAATCTGGGAGGTGGAGGTATCAATGAGTTGAGATCATGCCACTGCACTCCAGCCTGAGCAGCAGAGTGAGACTGTCAAAAAATAAAAAAAGAAGAGGAAGAGGAAGAGGAAGGAGGAGGAGGAGAAAAAAATAGTGGTATTCATTAAAATTTCGCATATTTTCATGATAAATAATCTCAACAAAGTAGTTATAGAAGGAACATATTGCCAAACAATAAAGGCCATATATAACAAACCCACAGCCAACATCATACTGAATGGGGAAAAATGGAAAACTTTTCCTCTAAGATCTTGAACAAGACAAGGATGCTCACTTTTACCAATTTTATGCAATAGAGTTCTGGAACCCAAACCAGAGCAATTAGGCAAGAGAAAGAAACAAAGGTATCTAAATTGGAAAGGAAGAAATCAAATTGTTCTTTCTTGCAGATAAGATGATCTTATATTTAGAAAAAACCTAAAAACTGTCAAAGAATTGTTAGAACTGATAAATGAATTCAGTGTGAAGTCACAGAACACAAAATCAACATGAAAATTCAGTAGCATTTTAATATACCAAAGCAAATAATCTGAAAGAGAAATCAAGAAAGCAATGCCATTTGCAATAGCTACAAAAAGTAAAATAAAATATCTAGGAAAAAACTTAACCACAGAAGTAAAAGACCTCTACAATGAATACCATAATGTACTGATGAAAGAAATTGAAGATGACATTATCTTCCATGTTCCTGGATTGGAAGAATTAATATTGCTAACATGACCATACTGCTTGAAGAAATTTACAGATTCGATACAATCCCTGTCAACCAATGATGTTCTTCACAGAAATAAGAAAAAACATCCTAAAATTTGTATAAAATCACAAAAGATTCCAAATAGCCAAAAGAATCCTGAGCAAAAAGAATAAAGTTAGAGGCATCACATTACCTGACTCCAAAGTATACTACAAAGCTACAGTAACCAAAATAGCATGGTAGTGGCATAAAAACAGACACATGGACCAATTAAACAGAATAGAGAACATAGAAATAAATTCACACATTTTCAGTTGACTCATTTTAATCACAGTGCCAAGAACATACACTAAGGAAAAGATAGTCTCTTCACTAAATGCTCTTGGGAAAACAGGATAACCATATGTAGAACAATAAAAGTAGATCCCTATCTTTCATCATATACAAAAATCAAGTTCAAATGGATTAAAGACTTAAATATAATACTTGAAACTATGAAATTACTAAAAAGAAAACACTAGGCAAACACCTCAGGACATTGGTTTCGATAAACATATCTTAAGTAAGTCTTCAAAAGCATAGCTAACCAAAGCAAAACTTGACGAATGGGATTACATTAAGGTAAAACACTTGCACAGCACAGAAAAAAATCAACAGAGTGAAGGAACAACCTATAGAATGGGAGAAAATATTTGCAAACTATCCATCTGACAAGGGATTACTAACCAGAACATATAATAAACTCAAACAATTCAATAGCAAAAAACAAATAATTCAATTAAAAAATTGGCAAAAGATTTGAATAGACATTTTTAAGAACAAGACAAACAAATTGCCCACAGGTATATGAAAAAATAATCAACATAACTAATTGTCAGGGGAATGCAAATCAAAACCACAATAAACTATTCTCTCACTCCAGTTAAAATGAATTTTATTCAAACGGCAGACAATAATGAATGCTGGCAAGGGTAGAGAAAAGTGGGAAGGTCATACACTGTTGGTGGAAATGTAAATTATTACATCCACTATGAAAAACAGCTTGGAGGATCCTCAAAAAAACTAAAACTAGAACTGCCATATGGTTCAGCAATCCCATTGCTAGGTATATACACAAAGGAAAGAAAATCAATGTGTTAAAGACATATCGGCCCTCCCAGGTTTATCACAGCACAATAGCTAAGATAAGGAATCAACCTAAGGGTTCATCAACAAATGATTGGATAAATAAAATGTTATAAATGTATTGTTTATTTCCCTTTCTCTCTTGTTTAATGTAACTATATTTCAGCATCCTTTGTTTACTCCACAACATAGTTACTCCTTTTCCGCTTTGAGAAGAATTTTCTAACATGTTGTAATTTAAATGTAGTGCTAAGAAGCCAAACCATTTCAATTTTCTCTTATAGCATTCAGGATTCTGTGATCTTTCTGTGTAAAATCCATGCTGGTGTTTTGCAAGCTGTTATCAGCCAAGAGCTAGAGTCAAAAGCAAAGGGATAAAAGAATCTCTTAGATATGATAGAACTAAAGTGACAATAATGTTCGTATACCATGAAAGTAATGTAATACCTTCTTCTCCGTGCAGATTTCCTGATGTTATCTTTGTATTAGGAGAAGATGTATTTTTATCTCCTCTCACTCAATCCTTTATATTTCTTTCAATCAGAAGCACATATCAGTTAAATAGATATCATAGAGCAGGATATTTATTTAATTGTGTTCTTATCACTGAATATGGCTGGTGCTTTCTAATGTAGTTAGAAGCAATCATATAAACTATATACCTCAAAGGAATATTCAGCTTAGCATTTCAGAATTTCTGCTGTCTTGTCCTCTTGGCCGAGTGAAATAAATAATAATAATAAAATATGTTATATGTGTGTGTATATATGTATATATATATGCCTATGCTTTGCATTTGATACTAGGGGAAAAATGCGTGCTTTTAAGAATTCTATGCCTTTTTGATAGAACAAACTTTCCAGTTATGTGATTCTGCTTATATGGAAGCTGACGCTTTTCATTGTTTTGAGCTATTTTACAGCTCTTCAAGTTTTAGGTGGAAATGTAAAAAAATGTTGTCTATGGTGAAGCAAATAATCTGGTTCAATGGAGGAACAACCTCACTCCCTCTGTGGAAGAGAACATTTTGCATCTGTCTATAAATGCGTGCCAATATTCCTGGCTTAACAATGTCACTATTTTTGGATTTTCCTCTGAATTGGCTCTCACATTTAATAATGAATTCTATAAAATTACTGCCACGTGTTCACTTTTTATCTATATGAGAATCACGATTTACCTTTGAAAAAAATTTGCTCATTAGCAATCTCAATATGTCAACAATGGAGCTAGGGAAGCAACCTCTTTCTTTACTATATTCCATTTAATTCACTAACATTTAGAACAAGTAATAACTTATTTTGCTGTTGTCCTGAGGGCTTTGGTACCACAATACATATTTTTGTAAATTATACTTTGGGCTCTGGGGTACAGGTGCACATCCTGCATCCTGCAGGATTGTTGCATAGGTACATACATGCCATGGTGGTTTGCTGTCTCTATCCCCATCCCCCCGCCCTCCATCGCCTACATCAGGCATTTCTCCAGGTGTTATCCCTCCCCATCCTCCCTGCCCCCCACTATTCCTCCCCTTCCCTACCCTCCACCCCCACACCTACTCCAGTGAGGGTTGTTCCCTTTCCCTGTGCCCAAGTGTTTTCATTGTTCATCACCCACCTGTGAGTTTTCATTGTTCATCACCCACCTATAAGTGAGAACATATGGTGTTTGGTTTTCTGTTCTTATGTCAGTTTGCTGAGAATGATGGTTTCTAGATTCATCCATGTCTCTACAAAGGACATGAACTCGTCATTTTTTATGGCTGCATAGTATTCCATGGTGTGTATGTGCCACATTTTCTTTGTCCAGTCTATCATTGATGGGCATTTGGGTTGGTTCCAGGTCTTTGCTATTGTAAACAGTGCCACAATGAACATACGTGTGCATGTGCCTGTATAATAGAATTATTTATAATCCTTTGGGTATGTACCCAGTAATGGGATTGCTGAGTCAAATGGAATTTCTCTTTCTAGATACTTGAGGAGTCACCACACTGTCTTCTGTAATGGTTGAACTAATTTACACTCCCACCAACAGTGTAAAAGTGTTCCTTTAAGTGAAGAGTATCAAAGGCTGTCTAGGTAATTCTCTAAAAATCAGTTGTAGCACATTTAACAAATGATGATAGCAAACAATGTGGCCAAAGATGGGCTATTTGGTAGAGTTTAGGTCTTATGAAGTAAAGCAGACATTTCAAGTATTAAACAAGTTCAGTGATGAACATGGCATAAATTAGGAAGTTAATTTTTATAAGCAGCTTTATAATTTTATGAGCTTCAAGGTAAAAATCAGCTACTTTATTTGCTGAAAGTTTCTTTATTGCTCTTAAATTCAAAAGATTAATTATTAATAGGTTTCTCCTTTATGATGGAGCTCTATTAGTTTATTTCAAAGAGAGTTAAAATGCAATTATGAATTTTTTGTAAATATCATTTTTTTAATGCCAGTTAAAGCTATTATTACTTGGAAAAAGATCAAGGTCTTTTCAAAGTGCTCAAAACAGGAATATCCAAAGGAGAAATGCTAATGAATTTTTAAATATCTCCATTCATTTTTTTTTCTGTGAGAGAAGCCAGAGCCTTGAGGAATTTAAAATCACTCTTTTGGATTTCCTGATAAAATGGCATATCTGTGTGTGTCTGTGTTGTCTGTCATTTGGCAAACTTTTCCAAAAGAAACAAAGAAGAACATCAGAGCCAGTTTATATTCTGAATTTTAATACTTAAGACATTGATTAGAAACATTTTTTATTTTCGTAGAACTCCTGGAAAAAGCTAAGTGTATTTTTTTCTTTTTTCTTTATTTACATTTCTCTTTATTTCTTCTTTAAAACAATGGGATACATGTGCAGAATGTGCAGGTTTGTTACATAGGTATACATGTGCCATGGTAGTTTGCTGCACCTGTTGACCCATCCTCTGAGTTCCCTCCCCTCACCCCCGCAACCCCCAACAAGCCCTGGTGTGTGTCGTCCCCTCTCTGTGTCCATGTGTTTTCATTGTTCAGCTCCCACTTACGAGTGAGAACATTCAGTGTTTGGTTTTCTGTTCCTGTATTAGTTTGTTGAGGATGACGGCTTCCAGCTACATCCATGTCCCTGCAAAGGACATAATCTCTTTCCTTTTAATGGTTGCATACTATTCCATGGGGTATATGTGCCACATTGACTTTATCCAGTCTATCATTGATGGGCATTTGGGCTAATTCCAAGTCTTTGTTATTATAAATAGTGCTGCAACAAACATACATGTGCTTGTGTATTTATGGTAGAATGATTTATAATCCTGTGAGTATATACCCAGTAATGGGATTGCTGGGTAAAATAGTATTTCTGGTTCTAGATTCTTGAGGAATTGCCACACTATCTTCCACAATGGTTGAACTAATTTACATTCCCACCAACAGTGTAAAAGGGTTCTTATTTCTGCATAGCCTCACCAGCATCTATGGTCTTCTGACTTTTTAATAATTGCCATTCTGACTGGTGTGAGATGGTATCTCACTGTGGTTTTGATTTGCATTTCTCTGATGATCAGTGATGTTGAACTTTTTTTCCATATGTTTGTTGGCTGTGTAAATGTCTTCTTTTAAGAAATGTCTGTTCATATCCTTTGCCCAGTTTTTGATGGGGTTGTTTCTTTCTTGTAAATATGTTTAAGTTACTTGTAAATTCTGGATATTAGACCTTCGTCAGATAGGTAGATTGCAAAATTGTTCTCCCATTCTATAGGTTGCTTGTTCACTCTGATGATAGCTTTTTTTTGCTGTACAGAAGCTCTTTAGTTTAATTAGATCCCATTTGTCAATTTTGGCTTTTGTTGCAATTACTTTTGACATGTTTTGTCATTAAGTCTTTGCCCATGCCTATGTCCTGAATGGTATTGCCTAGATTTTCTTTTAGGGTGTTTATGGTTTTGGGTTTTATATTTAAGACTTTAATCCATCTTGAGTTAATTTTTGTATAAGGTGTAAGGAAGGGGTTCAGTTTCAGTTTTCTGTATATGGCTAGCCAGTTTTCTCAGTGCTATTTGCTAAATAGGAGATCCTTACCCCGTTGCTTGTTTTTGTCAGGTTTGTTGAAGATCAAATGGTTGTAGATGTGTGGTGTTAATTCTGAGGTCTCTGTTCTGCTCCATTGGTCTATGTGTTGGTTTTGGTACCACTACCATGCTATTTTGGTTACTGTAGCCTTATAATTTAGTTTGAAGTTGTCTTGGTTATATGGCATCTTCTTTGATTCCATATGAAATTTAAAATAGTTTTTCTAATTCTCTGAAGAATGTCAATGGTCATTTGATGGGAATAGCATTGAATATCAAATTACTTTGGGCAGTATAACCATTTTTATGATATTGATTCTTCCTATCCATGAGGATGGAATGTGTTTCCATTTGTTTGTGCTCTCTTATTTCCTTGAGCAGTGGTTTGTAATTCTCCTTGAAGAGGTCCTTCATATCCCTTCTTAGCTGCATTTCTAGGTATTTTATTTACTTTGTAATGATTGTGAATGGAAGTTCATTCATGATATGGATCTCTGCTTGCCTATTTTGGTGTAAAGCAATGCTCGTGATTTTGCACATTGCTTTTGTGCCTGAGACTTTGCTGAAGTTGCTTATCAGTTCAAGGAGTTTTTAGGCTGAGATGATGGGGTTTTCTAAATATAAAATTATGTCATCTGCAAACAGAGACAATTTTACTTCCTCTTTTCCTATCAGAATATTTTTATTTTTTTCCCTTCCGTGACTGTCGTGGCCATAACTTCCAATACTGCATTGAATAGTAGTCATGAGAGAGGGCATCCTTGTCTTGTACTGGTTTTCAAAGGAAATGCTTCTACTTTTACCCATTCAATATGATATTGGCTGTGGGATTGTCATAAGTAGCTCTTATTACTTTGAGATATGTTCCATCAATACCTAGTTTATTAAGAGTTTTTAACATGAAGCGATGTTGAATTTTATCAGAGGCCTTTTCTGCATCTATTGAGAAAATCATGTGGTTTTGTCTTTGATTCTATTTATGTGATGGATTGCATTTATTAATTTGTGTATGTTGAACCAGCCTTACATCCCAGGGATGTAGCCAACTGGATCATGGTGTATAAGCTTTTTGATGTGCTGCTGGATTTAGTTTGCCAGTATTTTATTGCAGATTTTTGCATCACTGTTCATCAGGGATGTCGGCCTGACATTTTCTTTTTTTTGTTGTGTCTCTTCCTAGTTTCGTTATCAGGATAATGCTGGCTTTATAAAATGAGTTAGGGAGGAGTCTCTCCTTTTCAATAGTTTAAAATAGTTTCACAAGGAATGGTACCAACTCCTTTTTGTATTTCCGGTAAAAGTCAGCTATGAGTCCATCTGGTCCTGGTTTTTTTTGGTTGGTAGGCTATTAATTACTGCCTCAATTTCAGAACTTGTTATATGTCTATTCAGGGCTTCAACTTATTCCTAGTTTAGTCTTGGGAGGGTGTATGTGTTCAGGAATTTACGAATTTCTTGTAGATTTTCTAGTTTATTTGTGTAGCGATGCTTATAGTATTCTCTGATGGTAGTTTGTATTTCTTTGAGGTCAGTGGTGGTGTCCCTTTATTATTTTTTATTGTGTCTATTTGATTTTTCTCTCTTTTTTTCTTTATTAGTCTAGCTAGTGGTCTATCTACTTTGTTACTTTTTTAAAAAAAAAACTTGCTCCTAGATTCATTGATTTTTTTTTTGGAATTGTTTTTCATATCTCTATGTCCTTTAATTCTTCTCTGATCTTAGTTATTTCTTGTCTTCTTTTAGCTTTTGGGTTAGTTTGTTCTTGCCTCTCTAGCTCTTTTAATTGTGATGTTAGGGTGTTGATTAGAGATATTTTTAGCTTTCTAATGTGGGCATTTAGTGCTATAACTAACTCTTAACACCGCTTTAACTGTATCTCAGAGATTCTAGTATGTGGTCTCTTTGTTCTTATTGGTTTCAAAGCACTTCTTGATTTCTGCCTTACTTTTATTATTTACCCAGGTGTCATTCAGGAGCAGGTTGTTCAATTCCCGTGTAATTTTTGTGTGGTTTTGAGTAAGTTTCTTAATCCTGAGTTCTAATTTGATTGCACTGTGGTCTGAGAGACTGTTTGTTATGATTTCCATCTTTTGCATTTGCTGAGGAGTGTTTTACTTCCAACTATGTGGTCAATTTTAGAATAGGTGCCATGTGGCACTGATAAAAATGTATTTTCTGTTGGTTTGGGGTGGAGAGTTCTGTAGACATCTGCTAGGTCCTCTTGATCCAGAGCTCAGTTCAAGTCCTGAATATCCTTATTAATTTTCTGTCTCATTGATTTAATACTGACAGTAGGGTATTAAAGTCTCCCACTATTGTGTTGGAGTCTAAGTCTCTTTGTAGGTCTCTAAGAACTTATTTTTTGAATCTAGGTGCTCCTCTGTTGGGTGCATATATATTTAGAATACTTAGCTCCTCATGTTGAATTGTTCCCTTTACAATTATATAATGCCTTTCTTTGTCTTTTTGGTCTTTGTTGGTTTAAAGTCTGTTTTGTCAGTGACTAGGATTGCAACCCCTGCTTTGCTTTTTTGTTGTTGTTGCATTTTTCATTTTGTTTTGTTTTGTGCTTTTCATTTGCTTGGTAACTTTTCCTCCATCCTTCTATTTTGAGCCTGTGGGTGTCATTGCATGTATGATGGGTCTCCTGAATACAGCACACCAATGGGTCATGACTCCTTATCCAATTTGCTAGTCTGTATTTTTTAATTGGAGCATTTAGCCCATTTACATTTAAGGTTAGTATTGTTATGTGTGAATTTGATTCTGTCATCATGATGCTATTTGGTTATTTTGCACACTAGTTGCTGCAGTTTCTTGGTAGTATATCGGTCTTTATATTTTGGTGTGTTTTTGCAACAGCTGGTACCAGTTTTTTCTCTCCATATTTAGTGCTGCTTTCTGGAGCTCTTGCAGGGCAGTCCTGGTGGTAATGAAATCCCTCAGCATTTGCTTGTCTGGAAAAAATTTTATTTGTCCTTGACTTATAAAACTTTGTTTGGCTGGACATGAAATTCTGGGTTGAAAATTCTTTTCTTTAAGAATGTTGAATATTGGCCCCCAATCTCTTCTGGCTTATAGAGTTTCTGCTGAGAGGTCTGCTGTTAGTGTGATGGGCTTCCCTTTGTAGGTGACGTGGCCTTCTCTCTGGCTTCCCTTAACAGTTTCTCCTTCATTTTGACCTTGGAGAATCTGATAATTATGTCCTGGAGTTGTTCTTCTCATGGAGTATCTTAATGGTGCTCTTTGTATTTCCTTAATTTGCATGTTGGCCTGTCTTACTAGGTTGGGAAGGTTCTCATGGATAAATATACTGAAGTGTGTTTTCCACCTTGTTTCCATTCTCACCATCTCCTTCTGGGTTCTATATTTCTTGGAGGTTTTGTTCATTCCTTTTCATTCTTTTTTCTCAATTCTTGTCTGCATGTCTTATTTCAGCAAGTTGGCCTTCAAACTCTGATGTCCTTTCTTCCGCTTGGTCGATTTGGCTGTTGATACTTAGGTATGCTTCACAAAGTTCTCATGCTGTCCATCAGGTGGTTTATGTTCCTCTCTAAACTGGTTATTCCAATTAGCAATCCTCTAACTTTTTATCAAGGTTCTTAGCTTCTTTGCATTGGTTTAGAACACGCTCCTTTTGCTCAACATAGTTTTTTATTACCCATCTCCTGAAGCCTACTTCTGTCAATTCATCCATCTGATGTCCCATCAATTTCTGTACCCCTGATGGAGAGATGTGGCAATGATTGGAGAAGAGGCACTCTGGCCTTTTGTGTTTTCAGGACTTTTTCATTGATTCTTTGTCATCTTTATGAGTTTGTCTAGTTTTGGTCTTTGAGGCTGCTGATGCTTCGATGGCATTTTTGTGGGGGCATTTTGTTGTTGTTGTTGATGCTATTGTTGCTTTCTGCTTGTTTTTCTTTCATTAGTCAGGTCCTTCTTGTTCGTCTGTAGGGCTTCTGTAGTTTGCTGGGGGTTTACTTCAGGCCCTATTCATCTGATTTGCTCCTGTGCTTGGAGATGTCACTCAAGGAGGCTGAAGAACAGCAAAGATGGGTGCCTGTTCCTCTGATCTCAAGGAGCCCCAACCTGATGCCAGTAGGATCACTGCTGTGTAGGGTGTCTGACCACCCCTGTTGGAGGGTCTCACCCAGTGAGTGGCACAGGGAACAGGACCCATTTATTGAAGCACTTTGTTCCTTGGTGGAGGGGGTGGGCTTTGCTTGGGGGAAACCCACTCATCTGGGCTGCCTGGATTCCTCAGGACTACCAGGAGGAGAGGCTAAGTCTGCTGGTCCACAGAGACTATGGTCACCCCTTCCCCTAGGGGCTCAGACCCGAGGAGATCCGGATTTTGTCACTGAGCCTCTGAGTGGAGTTATTGGAGTTCCTGCAGGGAAGCCCAACCCAATGAGGAAGGAAGGGTCATGTTTAGGCCTGAAGAGGCACTCTGGCCACAGACTACCACAGCTGGTCTGTTGGGGTGTAGGAACAAGTCTTGGGACAAAGCCATCCAGCCTCCCTGGCTCTAGCAGGGGAAAATTGCAGCCTGAAGCTATGAAGATGGGTGTCACCCTTTCCCCACCCAGCAATCTTAGCGTGTTAGGCAGTTGTGAGTCCCAGTGCTGGCTGCTGCCCCTCTTCCAAGGAGCTCAAATGGCTGAGAGAGCAGCCAGCCACAGCCAGTGCTGGTCGCCCCTCCCCTTGGGAGTTTGGTAGACTTAAGCAGATTCCAGCTGAGAGGCAGTAAGAATCTGTGCATTCTGGGGTTGGGATGCTAGGCCCTGGTGGTGTGGGTTTGCAAGTGGGGTCTTCTGATCCATGAGTTGCACAGTTCCACAGAAAAAGCACAATTTCTCTGGCTGGGTAGCATGCTCACTTGCTACCTCCCTTGGCTGGGGAGAGGGGGTTCCCCTGCTCCGTGTGGCTCTCAGGTGAGCTGTTGCACCACACTTCTTCCTTCTCTCCGAGGGTCATGCCAGCCTTCCAGTTAACTTTATTGAGAGAACTTGGATACCTCGGTTGCCGGTGAAAGATTCACACGTTTATTATGGTTTTCTCAATGGGAGCCTCAGAATGGCACTGCTTCTAGTGGCCATCTTGGCCCTGCCTCTAAGTGCATTTTAGGAGAAGGTATGCTTAGTCTTCATGAAACAATTTCACCTCTATGACAATCGTTTGACTCTGCAACAGCTGGAGGTAGAAAAACTACTTAATGGCAAGAGCTGCTGAAAATTATTTGATAATATTAGAAAACATTACTTAGGATAATAAAAAATGAGTTTAACAATAAAATTAAGTTTTGACAGTATCAAAACTTTGAGATCTTGGCATTTGGCATGTGGATTTTATAATGAGTAACTTCCTCTTCCTGAAGGTGGTCGTCATAGCAACAAAAAGTGAAAAGGCACTAATTAGCAATGTAGGCACTGACTGGCAGTTCAGGCACTGCCTGGCAAGGCAGACACTAATTAGCAATTTATTTTCAATCTCTTCTCCTCATTCATAAGATAGGTGCATAGCTGACATAGTCTTAAGGTCCCTATAAATTCAATTATTCCATAATTCTATATTTTGGAATTTGACAACCTCATTTTTATCTCCTATAATTTTTAGTTCTCACAAATAATGACAAAAAAGTAGATAAAAAGATACCCCTTAGAGGCTGGTTTGCTGGTAGTGGGTTATCAGAACTTATTAACGTTAGTGTCACTAAAGTTGGTATACAACCCCCTCACTGCAAAATTTGACTGGCTTAAAAAAAAAAAAAAAAAGAAAGGTATCACCTAGAGATGATAAAATCATCTAAAGACAAATTTCTTGAAGAATGGGAAGAAAAATTAGTGAGTTGGATATAGAAGAAGGAAAAAAAATTATTGCTGTTTTAAATGCATTTGCAACAAAGGTTTATCACAAATACTGCTGCTGAGGAAAATGAATAAGTAAAAATAAGAGCCTATCTGTGCACCGGTGGTTATTATTATGGTAACTAACAAATTTGCAAAAGAAAACACACACACACACACAAAACTAACTTTTGTTGCCCAAATAAAATTTTACTAAACAAAACAACAAGAGAAACTAAAAACCCCATGTTTCTTAATTATTCCCCCCTAAGCAAGAGGTTTGACTTTAGAAAGTAAACGTACTCAATTCTTGGGGACGACATTAATGAAAGAAATCTTTTGCTTGCTGTTTAGAACATCTTCAAGTTAATAACTAAAACAGAGGTGTTTCTATTTGATCCTAATTTGGCTTCTGTTCATCTTTAATCAAAACAGAAGCAAACAAGAAAACTGTTAAACATAATTTAGAAATAGACATGATCAAGGACAAGAAAATAAAAAATTATTTATTATTATACCACCCTAATAGAATACTTATTTACTGAATTGTTATTTACAAAAAAATTTTATTGTTCTTAAATAGACATAGTTTAACATCTGATTTTCTAGTTCTTATAGCATGAATGTTTTTATATCATTAAATATTTTTCTACCACACAGAAGAATAATACTTTATTGCTCTTTGCAGATACTGTGTTTTTTGACAAATTGAAGGTTATGGCAACCTTGCATCTAGCAAGTCTTGGCATCATTTTTCTATTTAACAGCATGTGCTCACTTTGTGTCTCTGTGTAACATTTTGGTAATCCTTGTAATATTTCAAACCTTTTTATTATTATATCTGATAAGGTGATCTGTGATCAGTGATCTTTGATGTTACTATTTTTAATTGTTTTGGGGTGCTACAAGTCATGTTCATGTAAGATGGCAAACTTAATAAATATGTGCTCTGAATGTTCCACTGACTGGCTATTCCTCAGTTTCTCTCCCTCTCCTCAGGCTCCCTGTGCCCAGAGGCACAAAAATATCAAAATTAGACCAATCGTTAATCTATGGTGACTTCAAAGTGTTCAGATAAAAGGAAGAGTCATGCGCTTCTCATTTGAAATCGAAAGCTAGACATGATTAAGCTTAGTGAGGAAGGCAAGAAAGGGCAAAAGTAGGCTTCTTAGGTCAAACGATTAGCCAGTTATGTTCAAAGGAAAAGCTCTTGAAAGAACTAAAGGTCTGCTCCTATGAAGACATGAATGATAGAATTATAAGAAAATGAAGCTTCCTTATTGGTGATATGGAGAAAGTTTGAGTAGTCATCACAGAAAATCAAAGCAGCCACAACATTCCCTTAAGCCAAAGCCTAAACCAGAACAGGGTCCTAACTCTCTTCAATTCTGTGAAGAATAAAAAAGGTAAGAAAGCTGCAGAAGAAACGTTTGAAGCTAGCATAGACTGGTTTTTAAGAAGCCATCCCCGTAACATAAAAGTAGCAGCAAATGCTGATACTCAGAAGATCTAGCTAATGTAACTGATGAAGGTTGCTACACTGAACAACGTATTTTCAATGTAGATGAAACAACCTTCTCTTGGAAGAAAATGCTGTCTAGGACTTTTTACGACTAGAGAGGAGAAGTCGAAACCTGGCTTCAAAACAACAAAGCCTAGATGACAGCACATCTGTCTGCAGCATGGTTACTGTGTGTTTTAAGCTCACTATTGAGATCTACTGCTTGATAAAAAAGATTTCCTTCAAACTGTTGTACTCACTGACAATGCACCTGATCATCCAAGAATTCTGATAGAGATATAAAAGGAGATTAATGTTGTTTTCATGCCTGTTAACACAGCATCCATTCTGTAGCCCATAAATCAAAGTTTCAAGTCTTTTTTTTTTTTTTTTCTTTTGAGACAGAGTCTTGCCCTGTCACCCAGGCTGGAGTGCAGTGGTGCAATATTAGCTCACTGCAAACTCTGCCTCCCAGGTTCAAGGAATTCTCCTGCCTCAGCCACCCAAGTAGCTGGGATTACAGGCATATGCCACCATACCCACCTAATTTTTGTATTTTTAATAGAGATGGGTATTCATTATGTTGGCCAAGCTGGACTGGAAATCCTGGCCTTAAGTGATCCACCTGCCTGGGCCTCCCAAAGTGCTGGGATTATAGGCATGAGCCACTGTGTCCTGCCAAACTTTCTTTCAAGTCTTATTTAAGAAATACATTTTTTAAGGCTATAGTTACCATAGATTGTGATGGTTTTGGGCAAAGTAAGTCGAAAACCTTTTGGAAAGGATTTACCTTTCTAGACACCATTTAAGAACATTTGTGGTACATTGAAGGAGATCAAAATACATCAGTAAGAGTGTGGAGAATGTTAATTCCAACTTTAATAGATAACTTTGAGAGGTCAAGACTTCATTGCAGATATGGTAAAAATAGCAAGAGAACCACAGTTAGAAGTAGAACCTGAAAATATGACTGAATTGCTGCAATCTCATGATGAAACTTGAATGGATGAAAAGTTGCTTCTTGCAGATGAGCAAAGAAAGTAATTTATGGAGAAAAAAAATCTACGCTTGGTAAGGAGACCGTAAATATTGTTGAAATGACAACAAAGGATTTAGCATATTACATAAACTTAGCTGATAACGTGGCCAGGTTTGAGAGGATGGACTACAATTTTGAAAGAAGTTCTACTGTGGGTAAAATGCTAACAAACAGCATCACATGGCCAAGCACAGTGGCTTACTTCTGTAATCCCAGCAATTTGGTAGGCCAAGGCAGGTAGGTAACTTGTGTTCAGCAGTTCCAGACCAGCTGGGCAAAATAAAGAAACCCTGTCTCTACAAAAAATACAAAAATTAGCCAGGTGTGGTGGTGTGCACCTGTAGTCCCAGCTACTTGGGAGGTTGGCGTGGGAATGTGGCTTGAGCCCAGGAGGCAGAGGTTGCATTGTGCCCCTGCCTCTTTATGACTTGTACTCTTGTATTCTGTACTCTTTATATTTAGACACATCTGAATTTAGATGTTTTTCTTAAGTTCTCATCTCAAAGAGTATGGAGAAATTAATATATATTTAATAAAGTGAAATTAACAGACATATATCCCAATAGCAGCGAATTTGCTTTCTTTGCAAACACCTAAGAAACAGTTGTCTAAATGTTAACATTGAAACCCCATAATACTATGTTTCCTGATAATATTATAAAAAAACATAAATTAATAATAAAAACAAGTAAAATATTTATAACCATTTAAAAATTTTAAAAGTTACATGTTGGAAAAAATAAAATAAAATTATAAAATATTTAGAAACAAAAATAATAAAACAGTACCTATCAACATTTTTGAGATAAAGTTGTACTCAGAGGAAAACTCAGTTTTAAACATTTATAATAATAAATAAATAATAAAGATTAATAAATAATAAGAAAAAAATAAACATTCTAACAGAAAGTTGGAAAGAGAAAAATAAGAGATTTCAGCTGGGCAGTGAGTTTATTGTAAGAGACCACATATTTCAGCATACAGTTTAACTTATTTGGTGTGAGTAGTCAGTTATACCTAATGCAAAATATTTGAGGTGGGTACATAGAACAAGAAGAAAAGCAGCACATTTTGATGCAGTTTTTTCTTGTGCTTAGTTTTTGTACAAGATTTTTACACTGGTGATACTTTTTATGGGTCAACACCTTTAAGGGGTTGAGCAAAACAGCTAAATTTTTGCTGAGTTACCTTCTTTATGTCCTCAGGACTTCATAGCCATCGTGGAAGTGCTTGTACAACGAGTATAAGTGCTCCTGCTTGGAGGAATGTTTAAAAGCATTGGGATAACACAGTCATGTCTTGATGGGTAAAGAAAGCTGTACGTATCTAGGTATCCCTGATTAATATGTCTAATAACAGGCCTGGAGCCACCTCTTTAGTGTTCATAAAAGGTGCTCTCCCTATAATTGCAAGAAAATCAGGAAACAATAGCAATAAACATGAAAATTAATTACTTAAAAAATAGAAAACTAAAATTGGTAAATGGTTTTTTAAAAGAGCCAATAAAACAGTCTAGCCTGATCAAAACTAACCTAATCAAGAGAAAAGAAAACAGGAATAGAGACAGTGGAGAAAACATCACATCTGAAATGGGCTATGGCTGAAACTAGGAATTGTAGAGTTTATTTTTTTTTCTTCTGCTTTATTTTCCAACTCCTTCTGCTTCTTGGACACCCATACTTTGCCAGTATTTTCTTTCTCAAGCTTCTAAGAGCTTATTTTCTGTAAGCAGGTTGTATCTATGTATTAGCTCAGATAAGAAGTTATTTTGTGCTCAGTAAATCCATGGAATGAGGTATACTACAGCCGGGCTTCCCTCAGTTACCTGGACAGAGAGGAACATGATGAGAATAACTGTCCTTCCAGTTAATTGTCCTTTCAGCTTAATGCTCCAGGCTGCTTCTGCCACGTTTGGCCTGAGAGCTGGTTAAAGGTATTCACTGTGCTTGTTCAGACGATGTCCTGTGGCTTAAGTCATGTACAGAACAAGAACCTCAAATTATTATCCATTTGCTTGCTTTTGATTTCCTTTTTTCCCAAGACATGAGAAAGAGTGGAGTTGGAGAGAAGCAATACAGATTTTCTGGTGGCAAAGTTTACTCACTGTTGTCATATTCACCTGTCTCCCCTCATGTAACAATTTTAATTTACATAGTTTTATGAAATCCATTATTTATCCCTCATTTTGGCAGCAAGAAATTAAATCTGACTTATAGCCCATTGATTTTTTATGAATGTTTTAGAGAATTAGGACTGAAGAGTTTTGCAGAGAAAATCTTTGTATTCCTTGGCAGAACCTAAATGTATGGAGTATTATTTTAAAGGCAGGTAGTTATTTAAGTGTGCAAAACTCTGAGGCAGTAATAATTCAAAAGGTTTGAAAAGCATCTGTTTTATTCTCTATTTAACAATAACATTAATTAATAATCTGCTCTAACCTTCATTGCTTTTTCAGCTTTTGGCTGTTGAAGTCCTTTTCACTGAAGTATTTTAAGCATCAGAGCAGGGGAGACTCTGCACCTGAGTTAGGAAGAACAGATAGGCTGCGGGTCTTCATAGTCCACCTCTGTGGGCATGGCCACAGATGACTCCCCATTGTCCAGTTGACCTCTTCTTGAGAAGCCACTCTAGTTGAAAATAATAGCAGCAAGTGGAAACGTTTTTGTCACATTTACAAATAAAAATATTCCAGTGTGGCAAGCAGGCAAAATCCTTATGATGTCAGAGCGCTGAACAGACTGAAGTGCTCCTGTGTTTTTGTTTCCTGCCATTATTTTAATTTATGTAAATTGGCTTGTGAAAATGGAATACCTGAACTTTCTGGCACCATGATCTCCTGCTGATATCAGATCAAGTTCATGAATTCCTGGATGAAGGAAGCGTCTTCACACAATTAATGGCCAAGATCGTATTGGGCTGAAGAAAGATGATCCAAAGGTTTCCTGATACACCCCCGTAAGATGCTACCTTCTGATCTAATTTAATATAGCTCAACAAACAATTATAGTGCAGGGTATTTGAGCCTAAAGCTGGCCTGGCTTACTACGCGGAATAATAGCCATGATGTAATTTAACCATCAGAGGCAAGTGTAACACAGGAAAAATCGTGTTTTCACATAATTGGGTAATTTGTTATCAGTTGAATTCCAAAAGGAAAGTGGGTGCTCTCATGCCAGAGGACATAGGTAGAATGGACTGAAATTTCAAACAAGAGAAAATATGTCATTCCTGTGCTAGCAAGTAAGTAGGCAGTTTACTTTTACAAGGCATAGTATCGGGGATAGAAATCGCTGTAGGAACTACGGTGAAAGAGAGCTTCCTGCATTTGCAGTGCACAAAGAGCGATAGGAACTGAACAAATATTCTCCACATGTTAAACACCACTGAACAAAAGAAATGATGGAACGCAATGGTAATTAGAGTGAGATAGGAAAGAGCAAGTATTCAGACCAGATTGGAGCAGATCTATACTGACAATCCTCATTGAAAAAGAGCTCAAGGTTGATGTCATTGTGGTAGCTTTTACCACACATCATCATCATTTTACAGTATTAAGTGCTTAGTGTGAGTTAGTTCTATGCTAATTGATTTATTTTACTTAGCTTCTCCAATAAGAGTATGAGATAGGTACTTTTATTTTCATTCTTTAGATGAGAAAATTGGGAAGGCCAACTGCATTGATCAAGCTCATGCTAATGTGTGTTACTCAACAAACCTCTGAATTCATTTCTCTTAATCTCCATACTACATGGCATTGCCCATCTAATACTCATCTACTCAATATTTCCTTGCAATTATATACATTTATGTTTAAGTTAATTATACACAATTCTGATGTCACATTAGATTCATCTCTGAAAAATATTTTCAGAGTTAAAATATACTACATATAATTCAGGGTTAAAAACCACCTATCCAGGTAGAGTTACAAATCCATCCATACTGAATGGAGTCTTTCTATTTTCGTTAAAATGTTGGTATTTAGATTTAGTACAAATCATTCCTTCACAAAAACTTCTGTTAAGAACAGTTCATTCTTTCTGAGTATGTTTCTCATATTATATTGAATATTGTAATTTAATGTCTCTTTTCAGCCACACAAAAACCCTCCCAGTGCAAGCATATAAACTCAGCCACTGAGAAATCTGTTCTGTTGAAGCACTGCAAAAGACTTTTAAGGTAAAAATACATTTAATATTTTCTGTCCTTTTCTTTTTGCTGGCTCTTTTAGACTGATATGAATTATCATTTGTACTCTGGGTTCTCTGAAGAAAAGAACTGGTTTTACTAAAATCATTGTGATTGCATGGTTAGTGGCACATCAGCTATGACGTGGCTAGCCTGCTGTTCTACTATGTAGAATGCTGCCACTAAGTTTTTGGTCATCATTTTCTTCCAAAGATTTATCTCCCACTGAGTAAGAAAAATGAATTCTTACTGCTTGTTTTTTTGAAAAAAGAAAAGTCTCAAATGATAGCCAGATGCCAAGTTATATAATTTACATGTGGTTTTATTTGAATGCTTATTGCTGCAACTTTACATGGGACCTGGAGATGGCTCTCTGATGGAGTAGGTCTTCTCCTCCTTTGTAATTTTTTTGTACTTCACGGCCAAAGATTATTAAAAACATTTTTCTTCCAATCATAAGATTTTTTTTCTATTAAGCTTTGTATTCCCTGAAAATTGAGGAGGAAAATTATTCTGATTTCCTTTCTTTTTTTTAAATTTTTTTAAAATTATGCTTTAGGTTCTGGGATACATGTGCAGAATATGCAGGTTTTTTACATAGGTATACATGTGCCATGATGGTTTGCTGCACCTGTCAACCCATCATGTAGGTTTTGAGCCCTGCATGCATTAGGTATTTGTCCTAATGCTCTCCCTCCCCTTGCTCCCCACCCCCTGACAGGCCCTGGTGTGTGATGTTCCCCTCCCTGTGTCCCTGTGTTTTCATTGTTTGACGCCCACTTATAAGTGAGAACATGTGGTGTTCTTGCATTAATTTGCTGAGAATGATGGTTTCCAGCTTCATCCACGTGCCTGCAAAAACATGAACTCATTCTTTTTATGGCCGCATAGTATTCCACTATATATATGTGCCACATTTTCTTTATCTAGTCTGTTTGGGTTAGTTCCAATTCTTTGCTATTGTAAATAGTGCTGCAATAAACATATGTGAGCATGTGTCTTCGCAGCAGAATGATTTATAATCCTTTGGGTATATGCTCAGTAATGGGATTGCTGAGTCAAATGGTATTACCTTTTCTAGGTCTTTGAGGGATTACCACACTGTCTTCCACAATGGTTGAACGAATTTGCATTCCCACCAACAGTGTAAAAGCGTTTCTATTTCTCTGCATCCTCTCCAGTATCTGCTGTTTCTTGACTTTAATGATCTCCATTCTAACTGGCATGATAGGGTATCTCATTGTGGTTTTGATTTGCATTCCTCTAATGACCAGTGATGATTAGCTTTTCTTCATATGTTTGTTGACCACATAAATGTCTTCTTTTGAGAAATGTCTTTTCATATCCTTTGCCTACTTTTTGATGGGGTTGTTTGTTTTTTTCTCATAAATTTGTTTAAGTTCCTTGTAGATTCTGGATATTAGACCTTTGTCAGATCTTTGTCAAAAATCTGTGTGATTTTTAAAGACAAAATATCACTTGTTCTACTCATAGCTTTAAGGCATCTCGACTTATTTATATTCAAGACCTTGCAATGTCATTAGAAACATTTGCCTAGGATACTTACTTTTCTGCTAACTCTAGTCTTATAATATTTTTCCCTTCTTCCTGGCACTTGGCCATAATATTTGTCTCCCATAGACACCATTGGCATAGTATTGGTTCTCAGTCTTGGCTGGAGAAGCAGGCTCGGTTCCTCTGGCTTTTTCTTCTTCTCACTGCCTCTGGTGGAATGCCTCGTTTTAGCTTAGGTTCTAAGAACCACACTTCAGTACCAGATCACTTGGTGAATATCTTGCCTCTTTTCAAGATTCCAAACCTTGCTTAGATGATTCATGTGACTATGCATGTTCCAATTTCTTTTGTAATTCTCCAGTTTCTTTCTTAAAAAAAGAAAGCTAATGAGATCTCTTAATGATAGAGGCATCCTTTTCTATTAGTTTGTTGGCTCTTTCCTAAAAAATAGAAGAAATGTTGCTTTCATATTTATTTTCTGAATCATATGAATGAAAACTGCATCAACATTTATTTGGTAGGTAGCAGATGGGACTGCTTTGATGAAAAATCTAAGATAGCAAAACCTTTTGGTTGGAAGGACATTTTAACTGGAAGGATATTCTTTTGGGGCTAATAACATCAGTTTAATTCTTATAAATTTCACACTTTCTGACTTTTGGCATCCTTTGAAGCTGAATGAAACTTTAGAAAAAAGCAGTCGCTTCAAAGCTTTCTTTTTGGCTCTTGATAGGTTCACCATTGGTCTCTCCATCTAAAGATGATTTAATAATATATCTGAGCCTTTTAACAGCAATATCAAAGCACTGAATGCTCTTCTAGTCCAACCCTTAATGAGAACCTAACACAGGATATTGCATCTCATTATCTTCCCAGTTTACCAGGACATTGGGATTTTTGAAGTATAGTCACCTAAGAGACTGCCTTATTTGGACTATTAGACACGAGAAACAACTTTTTAACACAAAGTGGTAAACAAGCAGCAAGTTGTCTTTTCCCTTAAACACTACCTATTTTCCTCATTGAGGATAGTTACAGTACTGTATAACTTTCAGCATTATAACTCAAGGTTTATAAAATACTTGAAAATCAATTTCTTTGAGTTGGGTTTGCCCTGCAACTGAAGGCATATTACTACATGCCTGTAGTAATGACATTTTTAAGCTTCTGTTGGCCAGATGATTGCTTCAATGGTGTAGACCACAGATCCAGACTAAGAAGTCACCACAAGGCACTGTATGGCAATAGACACCACATATCCTCGTTGTCCAGATGGCCACTGTTTCCATAATAAGTTCATTAAATGTGCACAGTTAAATGCGATTTAATTTTTTTTTTACCTACATAATGCTTTTCCTGTGAGTAAACTCAGAAATCAGGGGAACAAAATCCTTTACCAGTCTGTGCATCCTGACTTTTATTTAAAAAATACTGTCATTGCCGCTAATGTGCATTCATAAATACATGCTAGAGAGTAATGTCAATAGTTTGTAAGCCCATGCAAAGCTCTCATTTCAGGAGCCTAAAGAAAAGAGATGATTAAGATCCCATGAAGCTAGGAGTTAGCCATATTTTTACTTGCTCCAATCTGATGGAACCTTTTCATTTTTATTCATTTTCTTCTTCCCTCATTTTTATGCACTGGCACCCTGGTGCTATCTGGAAGTGAATTCAGTGGCTCAGAAGCTGTGATTCTGTAGCTATCAAAATGTGAGAAGCTGGAGTTGTTTATAGAAGGAGCTCTCCAATGCACCGTCGGCCATTTTAACCTAAGAAGCATGCAGGCAGCTTGTTAATATCTTTAAATGTTTACTGTTTCTTTGCTAAGTGACTTGGGGCATATTCACTTCAGGAATCACAACTGTCGTGGATCCCAGGTGTAAAGCACTGCACGCAGTTGTGCACACATTCCTGCGCAGCTAGACGGGACCTGCAACAGCATGCTCCTCCTGAGCTGCCAGGCTGCAGCTCGTGAAAGGAAGTCACACTTCATCGCCTCCCAAGATCAGACCTGCTGCAAAAGCCAAGTCAGCAGCACTGGTGCCCTTTGATGTCTTAGATCCATTTTTGCTGCTGAAAGACTTGGCTCTTCAGTCTGACTCTAGCTTTATGTGGCAATGTGTCTGTAAGGCCAGTGGATCAGGCCCTTCTGTGCAGGGCCAGAGGAAAAGCAGGCCCAGGACTGTGATAAGAGCAGGGCAGGAGATCAGCCCTCCACATGGGTAAGAAACATGGCTCAGAAGGACTGACTGTCCCTTCTCCTTGAGAAGCAAGTATCTGCTGACGAACAAGGGAAGGACAGGAGGCCCCCTGGCAACAGCCAGGTTGCAAATCTGTTCTCTCCTCAGGAGAAGCAGCAGTGCTGGGGCTTTGTGTTCCTGGTTCCTTCTACCCAGACCACACAGGAGAGAAAACACCGTGGTGGAGAAGGGAAGTGTGAACACTGACTTCTGTGCGCCAGGAGAGCAGAAAGACTAGCTCTGTGCATCTGCCCCACCCAAAGGCTCACAGTGTACCCAGAGTCTCACAGGAACCAGCCCGGTGCCTCGGCCCTACTTTGTCTGTGAGCATCCGCTGCTCACCAGGGTGTTTTGAGGTGGTTTGAGTGCAATCTCCCAAGCAGCACACAGTCACCACTGCCAGTGATGTAGACACGCATGGACCAGGGAGATGGAGCTCAAGCCCAGCACCACCTTGGACAGGGGGCCCAGTCCAATGACTGTCCTTTGGTGTGGCTGTCCTTGCTCTGCCACAGGGAGACAGACCCCAAGGGATTGCTTGCTAATGCTTTGCTGACTAAAGAGCAGAGTTGGGATTTGGACCCAATAGTCTGGCTCCAGAACTGTGCTTTCCACTACAGGGTGGCTGCAGGAATGAGGATACTATTGTAAAGCACAGTGTGTACTGCCTGTGTTACCTGGTTTCCCACTGAGAAATTAACAATCTTAAGTGGAACGTGCTATCTATTCCTCCAACCATCTGAAAGTGCTGCATTTGTAACAGGATAGGTACTGTAGCTTCCTAGCCATCCTGCTCTTACCCACCCCTCTGCAATGTAAGAGACATCCACTATTATGTAAATACATAATTGCTTTCCAGAAAAAAAAATTGCTGTTTCTGCCTATGTGCTTTCTTAATCAATGAATAATTGTTTTAAAATAGAATTATAGTAAAGGCAATGTGATAGAGAAGAAATAACGTATTTCAAATAAAATACATAAAATTTCATCTCCAAGTAACTAGAACACTAATGCAATTCCCCATTCATTGTACAACAGTCTGTTTGTGTGCTGTAAGGCCTGTCCCAATATGAGGAAGCTACTTCAGAATACTCTGAAGTAGTACTACCTCATTTAATAAACATTTTTGGAATTGGTTGCAGGGTGGAAGTGAATCATTTCTGTATGGGCAGAATTTATAACTGTTTCTGATATTTTCATAAAAGGCTATGCTTATTCTCAACTGTAATGTCTCTAATGTTACAAAAAGAGGTAGGAAGTCACTAAAGTATTTTTCTCATTAGCATCTATTTTAAATAAGGCTTTTATTCTTATTATTTCAACACCACAGTGATCTGAAACTTGGGTGGTTGTCTCTAAGGCCAGCACAAAACCGACCTTTTTTCTCTCTTTCTTCTATTCTTCTCCTTTTCCCTTGTCTCCTTGCCCCTCTCCATCTCCTCCTTTTTGTCTCCTCTCCCTCCCACCCTTTTCTTTTTTTTCCAACCTCTCACTTCCCTTTTTGATCTCAAATATCTATTAAGCTCTTGTGTGGCAAACACGAAACAGGTTATAGAGACACAAGAACAGATAAGATGTTATCACGGACTTTGAATTGTACATAATGTAAAAGAAAATGTTTTCAAACTTTTTGACTGGGCCCAGAATGAGAAACACATTTTACCCTGCAACTCAGTGCACACCTGCACACATGTATTAGCTTCCTAGGGTTGTCACCGCAAAGTTCCACAAACAGGATGACTTAAAACACAGAAATTTACTGCCTCACAGTTTGGGAGACTAGAAGTCCAAAGTCAAGGTGTTGGTAGGCAATGCCATGCTCCTTCGGAGACCTTTAGGGAAGAGTCTTTCCTTGTGTCTTCCTAACTTCTGGTGATTTGCTGGCTATCACTGGGATTCTTTGGCTTGTAGCTGTAGCGTTTCGGTCTCTGCCTTGGTCATCACATGGTATTCTCCCTTCCTCTCTTTCTGTGTCTATGTGTCTTCTCTTCTTATAAGGGCACCAGGCATATTGGATTAAGGGCCTATCCGACTTTAGTATGATCATGTTTTAACTTCACTAGTCACATTAGTCATAATCCTATTTTCAAATAAGATCACATTCTGAGTAAAGGACTGGGTATGGTTTGGCTGTGTCCCTACCCAAAAGCTTATCTTGAATTGTAATCCCCATAATCTTCACGTGCCAAGGGTGGGACCGGGTGGAGATAATCAAATCATAGGGGCACTTTTCTCTATGCTGTTCTTGTAATAGTGAATATCATGAGATCTGATATTTGTATAAGTGTCTGGCATTTCCCGTTTTCATTCACTCCTTCCTGCTACCCTGTGAAGAAGGTTCCTGCTGCTTCGTTGCCTTCTGTCATGACTGTAAGTTTCCTGAGGCCTTCCAAGCCCTCCAGAACCGTGAGTCAATTAAACCTCTTTCCTTTATAAATTACCCAGCATTTGTTATTTCTTCATAGCAGTGTGAGAACAAACTAATACAGTAATTGCTATCAAAATAGTGGGGCACTGCTGTAAAGATACCTGAAAATGTGGATGCGACTTTGGAACTGGGTAACAGGCAGTGTTGGAACAGTTTGGAGGGATCAGAAGAAGAGAAGAAAATGTTTGAAGCTTCC
The DNA here is from genome assembly GCA_963573385.1 of Cacajao melanocephalus. Classification (NCBI taxonomy): domain Eukaryota; kingdom Metazoa; phylum Chordata; class Mammalia; order Primates; family Pitheciidae; genus Cacajao; species Cacajao melanocephalus. The sequence goes on from CAUYLG010037632.1 coordinate 96,451, forward strand.
TGGAGACTTGAATGGCTTTGACCAAATTGCTGATAGTGATATAGGCAATGAATTCCAGGCTAAAGTGGTGTCAAATGGAGATGAGGAACTTGTTGGGAACTGGAGTAAAGGTCACTCTTGCTATGCTTTAGCAAAGAGACTGGCAGCATTTTCCCCTTGCCCTAAAGATATGCAGAACTTTGAACTTGAGAGAGATGATTTAGGGTATATGGCTTCAAGGGGAAGCAGAGCATAAAAGTTTGGAAAATTTGTAGTTTGATGATGCAATGGAAAAGAAAAATGCATTTTCTGGAGAGAAATTCAAGCCAGCTGCATAAATTTGCATAAGTAACAAGGAGCCAGATTTTAATCACCAAGACAATGGGGAAAATGTCTCCAGGGCATGTTTGAGACCTTCATGGCAGCCCCTCCCATCACAGGCCTGGGGGCTGAAAAGGAAAAAATGGTTTGTGGACTGGATCCAGGACCCTCACTGCTGCTTTGTGCAGCCTCAGGACTTTGTGCCCTGCATTCCACCTATGGCTAAAGTGTACAGCTTGGGCTACTGCTTCAGAAGGTGCAAGCCCCAAGCCTTTGTGGCTTGCATGTGGTGTTATGCCTGCAGGTACACAACAGTCAGGGTTTGGGAACCTCCACCCAGATTTCAGAAGATATATGGAAGTAGTTGAATTTTCAGACAGAAATTTGCTGCAACTTTGGAGCCCTCATGGAGGATGTCTGCTAGGGCAATGTAGAAGGGAAATGTGGGGTTGGAGCCCCCACACAGAGTCCCCATTGTGGCACTTTCATGTGGAGCTGTCAGAAGAAGGCCACTATCCTCCAGACTCCAGAATGATAGATCTGAGAGCTTGCAACGTGCACCTGAAAAGCCACAGGCACTCAATGCCAGCCTGTGAAAGCAGCCAGGAGTGGGGCTGTACCCTGAAAAGCCATAGAGGCAGAGATGCCCAACACTGTGGGGGCCCATCTCTTGCATCCATGACCTGGATGTGAGACATGGAGTCAAAGGAGACTGTTCTGGAACTTTCAGGTTTAATGACCACCCTATTTTATTTAGGACTTGCATGGGTCCTGTAGCTCCTTTATTATGGCCAATTTCTTCCATTTGGAACAGGCATATTTACCCAGTGCCTGTACCCTCATTGTATCTTGGAAGTAACTAACTTGCTTTCAGTTTTACAGGCTCATAGACAGAAGGGACTTGCCTGTCTCGGATGTAACTTTGGACTTGGACTTTCATGTTAATGCTGGAAGCAGCTAAGACTTTGGAGGACTGTTGGAAAAAGATGCTTGTGTTTTAAAATGTGAGGACATGAGATCTTGGAGGGGTCATGTGTGGAATGATATGGTTTGGCAGTGTCCTCACCCAAAATCTCACCTTCAATTGTAATTCCCATAATCCCATGTGTCAAGGGCAGGACCAAGCGGAGGTACTCAGATGGTCGGGGGAGTTCCACCATGCTGTTCTCATGATAGTGAGTGAGTCTCATGAGATCTGATGGTTCATAAGTGTCTGGCATTTCCCCTGCTGGTACTCACTTTGTTCTTCTGCCCTGTGAAGAAAGTTCCTTCTCCTTTGCCTTCTGCCATGATTATCAGTTTCCCGAGGATTCTCCAGCAATGCAGAACTGTGAGTCAATTAAACCTCTTTCCTTTATAAATTACCCAGTCTTGGGTATTTTCTTCATAGCAGTATGAGAATGGACTAATATTTAATATGTATTAAATAGGACTTAATATATATTGCAGGGGAGACACAGGCCAACCCATAGTAGCACACAAACACATACACACGATAAAATAATAGTTCTATAAATTATCATTCATTTTTAATTGTGTGAGTTTTCTACTCCCTTTTGCTATGGTAAAGACTGGTTTTGACCCTGTTAAGTGGATTTTGCCACCTACTAATAGACACAAGCTCCAGCTGGAAAAAACACAGTTCTAGAAAGGAGATAGACATGCAGAGGAATACTTACCATATAATATTGTGAGTACTAAGAGAAGAATGCATAACATGAATATTCTAGCATGGGGAAAACTTTGTTCATGCAAGTAGTGTAAATCTGCATAAGAGGGGACATTGGTTGAGTCTTAAAAGACAAATAGGCATCACCAGTGGTAGGAGTGAGACTTGGGGGAAATATGAAGGAAGATGATTAATGTAGATATGTAGGGATGATTTGATGTTTGGAGGATAAATAGGAGGTTATGGAAAAACGAGGTCAGTTTATAATAGGTGTTACATACCATGCTAAAAAGTTTGGCTTCTATTCTGTAATAAAGAATTATGAACAATAATAATAGAATGGTTAAGAACCTGGGTGAGAATTACTTGAGTTCAAATCCCAACGTGACCTGTGAGTAAGTCACTTCTCTCTTTGCCTTGGTTTTCTGACATGTAACTGAGAATACCATCTGCTTCATTGAGTTGTAGAAGCAAATGACCTGTTACCTTAAAATAAATTGTTTCTTGTCTATGGTAAGCCCACGCTTAGGGTTAGTTATTGCTTTTGTAATTTGTATGGAAGGCCTTTAAGCAAGGGAATTAAAGAAGGTGAGCAAGTGTGACTAGAGAGTTTGAAGATTATTGCAGATAAATACATAGACTAAGGCCATAAGGTGAGAAATAAAAAGAATCCACCAGTGCTATACAATGGTTCCAAAGTCCACCCCTCTGCTTCCCCCACTTCCAGGATGACTAGGTGTCCTGTAGATACAGCCAATCAAGTCTCTCCCTCTAGATATTTCTGTTCACAGGAGTACATTTGTCATCATTTTTATAGTTCAAGTCCCAAAATGAGGACATTGCTTTTCTACTTTATAAAAATACCCCTCAAAGGCAGTCCTTGGGGATTTGTAAATACTCTTGGAGTTTCAAAAATTAATTTTTAAAATAAGCCAAGTTTCAAATGGACAAATAAAAATGATCTGCCATTATTATGTCATTATGTCATTCTAGTTTGTATAATAAATGGAATGTAATATATTTTACATTACATAATGAAAGAGCTGAGATTCTTTAGCTAAGACTTTGCTCAAAGTCAGAAATACTCTGTTGTTTTATCACCATTTTGGATTCATGTTGGCTAAAGGCAGCCCTGAGGATTATAGCAGCGAAGGTCACTTGCAAATATCTTTCCTGGTTCTAGCTCAGAAGAGATTTCACTTTCAGGGCTTGAAAAGGAAGGTTCAGAGAACTCACCAGGCAATACGAAGATTTTGTACACAGCTCCCCTGGCAGAGAGAAAGGGACTAGTTATGGCCTTGGCGAGAGCCCAGCAAAGTGGGGCTATGTTGGGAGGGGAAGCAAGACAGGTGTTGTGGAGCTGGACTTACAGTTTACATAAAACAGCCCTGCATATTAATACAACTTCTGTGTATGAAAACAACTGTGAACCAGCATAAGAGGATGTTTGTTGTTGTATGATCTCCTTTCTTAGTGATTCTAAAGAGAAGTGCCCCCATTTAGTCCCCTAACACTTTCCAAGGGTTTTGTAAACTAATCTTTGATTCATCAAGATTTCCAGGGATTCTTAAGGTGCATCACTACTGAAAGCAATCCTGTACAATAGTACCTACCTGCAGTTTAATCACAGGCATTGCAGGATACATTTTCTGATTTATATACAAAACACATAGGGAAAGACGAAATGATTTTAGGTTCTTGCACTTTAAAAAATAACTTCTGTTTCATTTTATCACAAACTAATTTATATCCTTTACTGAAAATTTAGAAAACACAGAAAGACAAAGGGAAGACAAATAATCACCACTGTAACCTACTATTCTGCGATAACTAAAATGTAATTTGTATATGCCTTGGTGGCAGGAACCACACATGATTTCCTTCTGAATCTTCCACAGTGTTCAGAACCTCACATAGATGAAGTCATTGGTTTTGTAGGGGCCAAGGGAAAACTTCCCATTTGCCCTCTGAAGGTTTGCTCAAAAATCGACTCACAAAAGGCAGAAATGGCATATAAAATTATTAGCATGCACAGGGGAGAATCACAGAGTATATATCCCAATGGAGTACAGATAATTATATATCTTTTTCCTTAGGGGAAAAGGAGATGGAGAAGAATGGATGATTTGAGGGAGCATAGTAAATTATTTTTAGGAGAATTCGATGGACTTGAAGAACATACGATGGCCTGAGACAAAGTCTATTGGGTCCTTGGAGCAGACAATGGTTTGTGACAAAAGTCTGTCCAAGTGTGTTGACAGACTTCAGTCTTCCTTTCTGCAAGATGAGTTCAGTTAATATAAACTTAGAAAAGGAACCCAAGATAACTGCTTTCTTCTTTGGCATGTCTGAAATTTGGGCCGATAAAGACATTTCAGAGAACAACTTATATGCTCTGCTTTGGAAGTGACAAAGGATTGATAGGAGGAGCAGGGCAGCGTGAGAGATCCACAGCCTTCTTCAGTTCTGCATGCCAAAGTGCTAGATTTGGGGATACTGGTTTCCGAGCTCCCACAGTTTCAAGCTTGATTGAGCATCTGTGATATCTCTAGAGCTGAAAATAAGTACATAAACAAAATGCCTGTGCCTGACCTCCACCTCAGACTTACTGCCTCTGATTTTTTTAGTTGTGGCCTAGAGCATAGTATTGCAAAGAAATTCCATGGTGATTTTGTCACAGTTGCCAAGTAATAGGTTCCATACTGAAATACAGTTTTTAAATCAAATGGAAGGTTTTGTTTTTTGTCGTAAAATAAAAGTGGATATGCAAACAAGAAAGATAGAGTTATCTTTTCCCCCGACTGCTGACTTTCCTTATGTTCTTTAATGCCTGAAGCCGGCAGGAAACTACCATACGTATTTGAAAATTAGTGTTTCACATCTTGAGGGTTTAATTTCAATCTTGTTGAACAAAGCATGGCCCATGATTTTACTTAATCATTCCAAGTCTAATTTTTTTTTTTTTTTAGACAGAGTCTCCCTCTGTCTCCTAGGCTGGGGGTAGTGGCATGATCACGGCTCACTGCAACCTCCGCTTCCTGGGTTCAAGCAATTCTCCTGCCTCAGTTCCTGAGTGGCTGGGATTACAAGTGCCTGCTACCATGCCCGGCTAACTTTTGTATTTTTTTAGTAGAGACAAGGTTTAACCACATTGGCCAGGCTGGTCTCAAACTCCTGACCTTGTGATTCACCCACCTCATCCTCCCAAAGTGCTGGGATTACAGGTGTGAGCCACCACTCCCGGCTGCCTAATTTTTAAGGTTGGCTACTCCGTGTGCCACTTAATCAAACACCTAAGAGCGATCTTCAAATATCATTACATAGTTTGAACTTGACTCTACCCTCGCTGTCAATTAAAAGCATGATTTTTAAAATTCTTTTAAGTTTGAAAACACTTAGAACACATCTTTTGGCTTCTTTTTAGTTTACCATGAAGTTAGTTTTGGTTTTGATTTTGGCTTTTTTCAATTTCTTCCTCTTTAAAACAGTCCGACACTCTGGCCTTTGCCCGCAAGGAGATCTTAGAACTCAGAGACCAGATCATTAAGAAGGACAATTTAGTTGAAGGGCCCTAAGGTTTTTATCTTCACTTTGGAGTCCTTCTTTTCTTATTTAAGATTCTGTATACAAGTTTATTATGCACACTTTATTCATCCACTCCACAAACACCGATGGAACATTTATTATGTCCCTGGTACTGTTTGGGGTTCTGGGGATTCAAGAATGAATAAAATACACAAAGATCCAGCTGGCATGGATTTTATAATCTAGTCGGGAGGGGACTGAAAATAAACCAGTGGCTATGTAATATGTCAGGTGTTAATTCATGCCATAAGAAACAATTAAACTGCTTATGGAGATATGAAGTGCCTATTTTGCATAGAGTGGTCAACGTTCTCTTGAGAAGTAGCAGGTGGCTATTCCATATAGGAAGGATAGAGAAGGTTTCTCTTTAATCAGAGAATCTAAGGTGGCAGGGAACACACCATGTATGTGTCTGGGGCAAAGAATGTTCCAGGCTGAGGCAGCAACAGATAGAAAACCCTTTGGACCATATATGGATAAAGAAGAGAAGAGGCCAGAGTGACTGGGGCACAATAATGAAACTCACAGAGGCGGAAGATAAGATCAGAGAGCCAGTGCAAGCGATAGGCAAGATCACGTAGAGACATAGGAAAAGTAAAGATTTGGGATTAACTCTGAACTAAGAAGCCATAGAAAGATTTTGTTAAAAATCGTGGCATAATATATTTTTAAAAGATCACACTGAACACTGGAGGAAATAAGAGTGGAGGTTACTGCAAATATCTCACCGAGGAGAAAGGCGGCTGGGATAAGGTTAGCGGTAGTGGAGGTGATAAAAATATTGTCAGCTTTTGATGGTAGAGCAACAGGATTTGCTGAGGACTAGATGAGGTGTGACAGAAAAAGAGGAGAGAATGTGACTCTGAGGTTTTTGGCTTGCATAACTGACAGTGGAGTTTTCACTTACTGCAATGGGTAAGAAAGTGCAAGAAGCCTCTTGGATGTAAGTGAAATTAAGGGTGTGATTTTATAGGCATTAAATTTGAGCTGCTTCTTAGATATCTAAATGGTGATATAAATAGGCAGATGGGTACAAGAAGTTGAGTTCAGGGGAGAGGTTGGGACAGGAGTTATAAATTTGGGGATTGTCAGCTTTAAAATGGTGTATCTGTCAGGACTAGATTTGGTTGCAACGCCAGAATAGCGAAATTACTGGTTTTTTTTTTTTTGATACAGAGTCTTGCTCTGTTGTCTGGGCTGGAGTGCAGTGGCACCATCTAGGCTCACTGCAACCTCTGCCTCCTGGGTTCAAGCAATTCTCAGGCCTCAGCCACCTGAGTATCTGGGATTACAGGTATGTGCCACCATGCCTGGCTAATTTTTATACTTTTAGTAGAGACGGAGTTTTGCCATGTTGCCCAAGCTGGTCTCAAACTCTTGGCCTCAAGTGGTCCTCTCACCTCAGCCTCCTATTGGTTTAAATGAGCTAGGAGTATATATCTCTTTCATATAAAAAGTCTGAAGGTGATCAGTCCAGAAGTATGACTCTGCAATCATCAGGGAACTAGACGTTTTCTACCTTGTTGCTCTGCTATCAATATGTGACTTTGATCTTATGGTAAAATGTGGCTGCCTGACCCCCAGCTAGTCTGTCTCCCTTCATGCCAGTAGGCAGAGAAAAGGATGAAAGAGAATGCATTCCCTCCTGTTAAGAACTCTGTCTAAAAGCTGCATGTGACATTTCTGATTACAGCCCACTGGGCAGAAGTTAGTTATTTGGACACACCTAAATGCAAGGGAACTGGGAAGTGCACTCTTTATTCAGGAAATCTATATACCAGCTGAAATTTGGGGTCTCTCTTACTATTGAAGATAAACTGAAGTACTGTGTCACAGATGATATTTAAGTCACCAGTGGATAGATCACTTAAATTTAGAGAAAGGGAAAAATAAAGAATAGCTCACATTTGCCTAAAGACACAGATACTTCCATTTTCTCTGTCTTCTGGCAAGGGCCAAAGCTGTGTCTTGCTCTATGCATCTTAGTTAACTATTACTGTGGAACAAATTACTCCAAAGCCAAGTGACATAGTAACGACAACATTTTTTTTTTTTTTTGAGACAGAGTCTCACTCCATCATCAGGCACCAGGCTGGAGCGCAGTGGCGCAACCTTGGCTCACTGCAATCTCCGCCTCCTGGGTTCAAGCAGCCTCCTGCCTCAGCCTCCCGAGTAACTGGGACTACAGGTGCGCGCCACCGCGCCCAGCTAATTTTTTTGTACTTTTAGTAGAGCCGGGGTTTCACCATGTTGGCCAGGATGGTCTCGATCTCTTGACCTCATGATCCGCCCGCCTCGGCCTCCCAAAGTGCTGGGATTACAGGCGTGAGCCACCGCGCCCGGCCCAGTAACAACAACATTGTTATTACTTATACATCAAAGAGTTTATAAGAGTTCAGCTGAATAATTTTTCTATGAATTTCTTTGGGGCTCATATGAGGCAGCAGTGGCTGGAAATTCCAATATTGCTTCACTTTCAAGTGCTGTGGTGGGGATGGCTGGAAGTCTAGGCTCAGCTAGGGTGTCAGGATGGCTGAGACGCTCTCTCTGCATGAAATGTCAGGGCCTCTCTGTTTACACAGCCTCCATCTGTTGCTTCTCTATGTAGTCTCTCCAGCGTAGTAGTCTTGCTTATTACGTGCTAGCTCAAAGCTCACAAGAGCATAAAAGCTACATGAACTTCTTAAGTCTTAGCTCCAGAACTGGCAGAGTGCCACTTGTGCGGCGTACCCTCAGAAAAGTACCCCGGAGCCAAATTCTCTGTGAGAGGGACTTGATCGAATGCAGGTCGGGCTCATTAGGGCTATGTTTGCAGATTAGCTACTGTGTGTTCTAATGAACAAAAATGTGATATGTCTGCATCATCTAGAAAGCAGGTTGAAGGTATTATTTTTCACAAATGCAAAACCACGGTACCCTCACTATCATTGCATGGACTCCTGATCACTGTAAAAATGATATAATGGATCCACAGAAAGTCTATCAAAAGGGACCAGAATGCCCAGGGTGCTGTCATGTGAATTAGGTCAAATGAACATTTGAATGCATTCCATGTGCTAGGTGCTGTGTTAAGAACTTGAACAACTATTATCATATTAAGTTCTCACTAGAGCACCATGAAAGAAGTATTATCTTCATTTCATATGTGAGGTTGAGCAAATTGTCCAAGGTTACCCATTCTACTTTATTATAGAGCTGTGGGATTTAGCGTCTGTCATTCCCTCACACTTGACCTGCTACCCGTGTTAACTCACTTCGCATTTCATGCCTCTGTGGTTTTAGAAGTGATGTTTCAGCAGGAACACCTGCTTCTCCTTTGGTTGCGTAGGCATTTATTTTCTAAATGAAACTTAGGAGATCATCTTCTTAGAAGCCTTCCCTGACCACCTCTTTCTTACCTGCTGATGCCTTTAGCCCTCTCTGTCTTTCTTAGGTACCTTATATACTCTTCTAATTGTGACTCAAAGAAAGTATAACTCCAGTTATAATGTTTGTCAACTATGACCTCCAGTGATGGCACAGGCATTACAGAAAAAATCATTTTGCCCCAGTGAACAGCCCAGTGCCTGGCAGTTAGTGATTTCGTTGATGAAAGATAAAATAAATGAAGGCATAATCTCTGCCTTTAGAATAAGTCGTCACTTTTGGGGCTGGGCAGGTAATATCAACATAGACAATAGGAGCATAAGCGGTATGGAATGGAGGCACATGGGACGAGTTCTATGGTGACTGCAGAAAGTTTGGCTCCATTTTGCAGTCACCATAGAACATACTTTTGAGGTGTTTAAAATATTGGGTTTCTCTTAAGTATTAAAAATATAAGCCTTTTAGCATGAAGGTAAATATAAAGAAAGTAACATAAGTCAGGGTAGCCACCACCCAGATTGGTCAAAAGATATTCAAAATCAATTATTTAATAAAACAATGAAGAGCTTTTTGAAAAAGTATACAGAACAGAATAGACTTGTGGTATGTATTTTTCCACCTTCTCCTTGGAGACTTTATAATCTTAATAAGGGAGACAATTTCTAAGAGAAACTGGAGTAAACAGGAAAAGGTTTATCCGCAGAGCTCCCACACTCTGTAGTGAGCTAAAGGCACAGAGTAGATTCATTACTTGGCTGGGTCACAGGCCATATCTTTAAGAGGCTGCTGTGGTAACAAGCACTTTCCCCTTCTTTATTTGCGGAGTTCTTAATAAGTTCTTAATAAGTTCTTTATTCAGTGTCTGCATAGAGTCCCACGGCAGTGCATGAGCTGACACAGCTTCCAAAGACGCTGTTTGTGCTGTTGAATCATTGCTTGAATCCAGATCAGAATTGTATTATCCAGTGCAAGGAGCAGTAGCAAACCTCAGAGCAGAAGGACCACTCTATTCATGGAATCTCAATTAGAATGGAATTGACCTTGGAGATTATTTAAGTCTTGAGGAGTTATATTTATAGCTGCAGATCCTATAGGTGGTCTGCATCAGAGCCAAAATTAAAACTTATGCCCCTAGATGTGCATTCTCTGCTCGTTCTACAAAATAGCATGGGAATGCTACTACCCTGAGCACTGACCTTCTAGTTGAGTCCTTTATAAAGTATATTCTATGGTGATCTCATGAGGGCCACACACCAAGGAGAGTGGGGCCAGGTGTTTAGTGAGGGTGGCTCTGGACTCCCTAAGTCCCTGCCATCTCTGCTGCTCTACTTTTTAGGTGTTTCAAATATTGGGTTTCTCTTAAGTATTAAAAATAAAAGCCTTATAGCATAAAGATAAATATAAAGAAAGTAACATAAGTCAGGGTAGCCACCACCCAGATCAGTCAATCTTAACGTTTCGCTGTGCTATACTCTTTTCCATTCTTCCTTCCTTCCTGCCACCTTCCTTCTCTTCATCCCTCTATCATTTCTTCCCTTACTTTTGCTTTCACTTCTTTTTTCTTATTTGCTTTCTCATTCTCTCCCAATTCTCTTACTCCTTCCCTTCTTTTTTTCTTCTTTCTCCTATTTAAAAATAAATAACACATCATAGATGTGGATAAAGGCCTTTGTGTACCTCTCCCTGATCCTACTCCTCTCTTTTCCTCTCCTGAGGGAACCTCTATCTCAATTTGGTATTTCACATCTCTCTGTCTATTTTATACCCTTCTATATGTATACTCCAGAACAATAAGTAGCACTTGTTGTAGGTTTGCACAGCTTTTATACATGGTGTCTATTGCTTGGGTTTTTCTGAAATGGAGATTAATGTGTAGGATATTGATCAGGGAAAATTGTCAGAATAAGCACCTGGAGGAGGCTGGGAAGGAAGCATGACGAGGCAGAGAGAAGCCGAGCTGCCATGCCCAAAGAATACTGAGGCTGTCTCCACTTTTTCCCAACCAGAGCCCTCTTGTTGGCATAGAAGACCTGATTTGCTTGAAAATTTAACCTTTTTGGAGCTGAGCTATTCTTAAAATTAATCTCCAAGCCCGGTCCTCAGTGTTCTCTTCCTTCTCTTTGAGAAAATGAGAGTGTTCTACATGCAACCAAGAAGACGCTCTGATTTTCCCACCTAGCTTTGAACTGCCAATCTATCATTTCAAGTTCTCTTTATTTTTTGCAGAGCTTCGACTGAGTTTTGCAAGTCATGTGATTCCCCTGTACTTATACTTCCTATTTCTCCAAATTTCTCAAATTCCTGACATAGTACACAGTCATCGCTAATTAATTTCCTTCCATTTTTGTACCGTGTCAGTTCACTACCTGTAAATAAATAGATTTTAATTATACTTTAAGTGTTGGGATACGTGTGCAGAATGTGCAGGTTTGTTGCATAGGTATACGTCTGCTATGGTGGTTTGCTGCACCCATCCACCCATCATCTAGGTTTCATACATTAGATATTTTCCTAATGCTCTCCCTCCCCTTGCCCCCATCCCCAACACTGGCTGTAAATATTTTAAGAATTGAACTGCTCCTTTATGCCAAAGGCTATCTGTGCTCTATTTAATACCAGTGATGGGGCTCTGATTCAATTCAGCTGTATGTAACAATGTATTATTATTATACTTTTATTTACAATCAGATACACTATTAATTGGTTTATGGCTGCAAGCAGTTCTTCAAGGAAGCTACTTTATTTTTATGTGTTATAATTCTCATTCTGCGGGTGGATACTGCCCAAGTAATCTTCGTGAGTTTTGGCCAATGAAACAGCTGGAGACCAACTCAGAAGTCAGAGTACTAGGCTTAAGCAATCATGTTTATTTATTTCAAACTTACAAGAATTCAATCAGTCGTGTTTTCATAATACTATCAAAAATTTAATGTACTCCTTTGACCTATACATTTAAAAATTTTAAGAGCAGAGAGATCCAAGATGGCCGATTAGCAGCAGCTCAGGATTGTAGCTCGCAGTGAAAGCGCAGAGAGCGAGTGGACGCCGCAATTTCAGACAAAATTTTGTTGCTCACAAACTGGGAGGAGCCCCACGGTCGCCAGCGTGACTCTTTTGGCCGGTGTGGCTGTTTTGCCGGTGCCCCTGCATGGCGTTTTTCTCGGTGCCCTTTTAGTCAGGCTCGGCTGGTCCCATCCCCACAAGGAGAACAGCAATTGGAAGCACTGAGGACTGAGAGTTTCACAGTAAGCACAGCTGAACCCTGCAAAGCCTAGCTCTGTGGGGAAGGGGCGTCTGCCAAAGGAAAACTAAGAAACAGAAAAAAACTTCATCACCAACAAGCCGGACGTCCACTCAGACCCAATCTGAAAGTCAGCAATTACAAAGACGACAGGTGGATAAATCCACAAAAATGGGAAGAAACCAGTGCAAAAAGGCTGAGAACACCTGAAATCAGAATGCCTCTC
>CAUYLG010037634.1:0-16496 GCA_963573385.1 Cacajao melanocephalus
TTGGTCTTCCAAAGCGTGGGGATTATGGGTGTGAGCCACAGTGCCCAGCTACATTGTAAACGTGTGTGTATTCTAGGCACAACAGGCAGAGAGATCCCATTAAAACCTAATCATGTTGTGTCACTCTGCTTCCCAGAATCCTCTATGGTCTCTCAACTCATTCAGATTAAAAGCCCAAGTCCATTCAGCAGCAGTCAGTGCTCCCAGTGTGTGACCCTCAAGGACGTTGTCCCTCTGTGCTCTTCCCCGTTGCTCAGCACGGTCCTCCTCCCTGCTCTGGGACACACCTGGCCTCTATGCCTTTGCACTTGCTCTTCTCTCTGGGGAGGAATTTTTTTGTTTTGTCATTGTTGTATTCTAAGCACCTAGAACTGCCTCGCAAATAGTAGGAACTCAATAAATATTGAATGAATGAATGAATGAATGAATGAATGAGTGAGTGTAATGAATAAATGAGCAAGTGAATGAACTGCATTTATGTTTTGGTAATGTTGCTGCCTTAAGAGCCTCTGAGTTCTTTTTCATATGAGGGTATTCAGAGCCGGGGTTTCTCCTGTTTCTACAAGAGAAGCTTCTATTCTTCACATTTACCTCCTCCTCCCGCCTTCAAGTTACTTGTTCTGTAACTTGAGTAACTTGAGTGCGCTCTCTCTCTCTCTCTCTCTCTCTCTATATATATATATATCTATAATTTTCATATTATTACATAAAATATAAATATACATTTATATATAATATTCAGTAAGCTATATATATTTTGAATCTCAGTATCTTTATTAGTCTTTGGAGATAATTGTATTACTTCCTTTCTTCCTCATTAGCTCCATCATGTTTCCATTCTGCATCTTTCTCATTTCCTTGGAAAACTCCCGTAACATTCTCCAACCTGTGTGTCCATCCCCTACAGCTTGCTGTTGAAATGCAGGGATCAGTTCTGATCTCCTCCCACTGACTAGTGGAGTACCTCATACAAACAGGGAAAGGTGCCGATGGCATAGCAATTTAATATGAAGTCATTTTTAAGAAATCAACAGAACTTTTTTTAGAGCAGTTTCAGGTTCATAGCAAAATAGAGCAGAAAGCCCAGAATCTCCAGACCTCCTCCTGCCCCTGTCCTTCCCGACTACCAACATCAGTGTGGTACATTTATTCCAGTCTGTGAACCAGCACTGACTCATCATAATCACCTAAAGCCCATAGTTCACCGTAGGGTTCACTCAGTGAACAAACAAACAGCAGGGTTTGGACCATTGTATAATGATGTGTCTACCGTGATGGTATCACACAGTCTTTTCACTGCCCTAAAAATTCTTTGTGTTCCAGCTACTCATCCCTGCCTCTCCCTTCACCCCCGGCAACCACTGATTTTTTTACTGTCTCCATAATTTTACCTTTTCTAGAATGTTATATAATTCATTGTTTATAGAACCATAGAGTATGTAGCCTTTTCAGATGGCTGTTTTTTCATGAGGTAATGATGGGTTGTAATTTGAGTTTTCTTAGCTCTAAAAGGTATTTTTACCTTTCTTTTATTCAGGCTACTCACTAATGGATTAGGAATGGGTACCTTCTGAGTTTCACAGGTCAGAATCATGAACTGAAACATTCACTTCACTCTTCATGATGTTGAAGGAATTAAGTGAATGCATTTCCTTACTGCTCTGTTCACTCCCCTTCTATTTAAGCTTTCCATGAAGTGGATGATTCATCTGTTGTTGGATTAAAGTGTTTGTCTTTTGGTGCCATACACAAATGTCTGGGAAACTCAGAAGATGCTGTTCAGGTAAACTGTTAATGTCAGGGCTAAAGAAAATAAATCATGAGCACCTACGTATGTGCTCGTGAATAAGAAAAATGAAAAAGCACTAAACAAAACCAAACCTCTCACTGTGAACTTCATCCAGTTGATTTGATTAATGCCATCTTCTCAGATGCTGGAAGTTGATGACGGTTAATACTAGTTTTTGATTCAGATTCTTAGAATGCTTCTTTATATATGGACTCCTTTTCTGGCCCTAGTATTTATCAAAGATGACATCTCCATTGGAGAGAGGAGGACCTGAGGAGGCAGACAATGTTGAAGGAGCAGAGTGAAGCCTCATAGTTAGACAAGAACAAAAGTGATCAGACATGTCAGTGTGCATTCACTTTCCTCTCTTTATAAAGGTGGGTTATTGATGCAGCCCTGGGGGTTGGGAGAGAGGGTTGCTGGCTTAGGACAGTGTGTACATATTACATGAAAAAGAATGATTAATTATTTTTAAATATAGTTGGAAGGATTCTTCTAACCAAGTTTTTTGTTGTTGTTTGGTTAGTTGTTTTGAAAAAGTATATATTAGTGTTACTTTGACTACTCTTTGAAAGAATCAGTGTACAGTGGCCAGGTGCGGTGGCTCACACCTGTAATCCCAGTACTCTGAGAGGCCAAGGTGTGTGTATCACTTGAGGTCAGGGGTTCAAGACAAGCCTGACTAACATGGTGAAAACCCATCTCTACTACAAATACAAAAATTAGCCAGGTGTGGTGGCATGTGCTTGTAATCCCAGCTTCTCTGGAGGCCGATGCATGAGAATTGCCTGAAACCAGGAAGCGGAGGTTGCAGTGAGCTGAGATTGTGCCACGGCAATTCAGCCTGGGCAACAGAGCAAGACACTGTCTCAAAAAAAAAAAAAAAAAAAAAAAAAAGAAAGAAAGAAAGAAAGAAAAAAATCAATATACAGTAGTAGGAGACTTTTGGCTTTTAAATCCTAGATAATAATGCCTTTGTAACTTTAATCTTTCAGTATGGGTTTATGATAGTTATTACAGTCCTAAATCACTCATTTTAGATCAAATGCTTAAGGGCTAGCAAGATACAGTCAAGACACATCTCAAGAGATGGTAGTTGCCTTTGTGTTTTTTGTTTTAAATATTAGGATGAGATGTCTAGAATCTTAGATGCAGATAAAGTTATTCTCCATGATAAAATCATTAGAGGCTAATATGTCCCCTGGAAAAATAAGTAGCACAAATTAGGCAGTCTGATACATTCTGAGGAACACACACCAGGCAGCATGTAAAGAACTTCTAAGATACAGATAGGAAGGAATGAAGATAAGGAGAGAATAGAAAATCTGATCTAAAAAACAGAGTGTGAGTCCCCTTTCCCACCGCCTCTTGAAGATTGTAATAAGCCTTATGCTAAGTAGAAAAGTGAATTCATCCAGTAACATTTGGATTCCTTTCAGTACTTCCAGTGGGCTAAGATGAATTGTGTTGTCAGAATAATTTATATGATCAGCCGTATGCCTGTTATGAACTTGGCTGTCTCTTATTAGACAAACCAGAGGTAAGGTCTTTTATATGTATATTTTAATGATGTTCATCAACAAAAATGTAGAATGAGCAAGCACAAAGCATCCTTCATGTAAAAGAAATTGAACACAGATTCTTCATTTCGTTTTCCTTGATTTCACTTAGGATGAGTCCAAGAAGCTAGTAATACTATCTTACTATCTTTAAGGAGGTGGTAATTTCTTCTCTAGCATTCAAATTACAGTCATACATCTCTTGACGACACTCTGAGAAAAGGCATTTTTAGGTTATTCCTTCATTGTGCAAATGTCACTGAGTGTACTTACACAAACCTAGATGCTATCACCTACTGCACAACCAGGCTGTATCTACAGACTGTTGCTTCTAGGCTATAACCTTGTACAGCATGTTACTGTATTGAATACTGTAGGCAACCATAACACAATGGTATTTGTGTATCTAAACATAAAAAAGGTAGGGAAAAATACAGTTTTTAAAAGATAAAATATGGCCAGGCCCAGTGGCTCATGCCTGCTATCCTAGCAGTTTGGGAGGCTGAGGCGGGCATATCACTTCAGCCCAGAAGTTCAAAATCAGCCAGGGCCACAGAGTGAAACCCAGTCTCTGCAAAAAAAAAAAAAAAAAAAAAAGCAAAAAAACATAGTAAGGTGTGGCAGAACATGCCTGAGTCCCAGTTAACCTGGAGGGGGTGAGGTGAGAGGATCTGTGGAGTTTGAGGTTGCAGTGAGCCATGATTGCACCACTGCACTCCAGCCTGAGCAACAGAGCAAGACCCTGTTTCAACAACAATAACAACAACAAGAAAAGTTTATAGCTGTATAACTTACTGACTTCAGATAAAACCTCTTGTTAATCATTAATTTTACAGTTGTTTAGTTAGATTTTAATGTAAGATATTATATCTTAGAGACTGCATTTTATAGACTATGAAAAATTATCAAGTCATTATATATCAAGTAATGTCCTTATATAAACAAATCAACATCTTTATATTAAAAAAAAATTGGGTCTGGACACAGTGGCTCACATCTGTAACCCTAGCACTTTGGGAGGCCAAGGTGGGTAGATCGCTCGAGGTTTGAGACCATCCTGGCCAACATAGTAACACCCCGTCTCTAATAAAAATACAAAAATTAACTAGGCATACTAGCACATGTGTGTAACTCCAGCTACTCAGGATTGCTTGAACATGGGAGGCAGAGGTTGCAGTGAGCCAAGATTGTGCCACTGCAGACCACACTTCAGCCTGGAAGACAGAGTGAAACTCTGTCTCAAAAAAAAAAGAATATTGCAGTCATTATACTTGAATGAACAGTTGACTCATTGCTATGTCTACTGTGAATTGTTTTAATTAACATGAACTCCTATTATATCATTTTCTGCCTGTGTATATGTAAACACAGCTTTTAAGGGATAATGTGTTTTTCTTATAGACTGTAGGAAGAGTCAGAATTCTACTTCTTCAAGCAAAGAAAAATATCCTGAATCTACCTTTCTCCAGTGGCCTTTCTTATCCCATATAGTGTATACCTGAGTCTGAATTCAAGAAAATTTGTACAGTGATGTTCTGGTTGGTAATATTTCTGGAAAGGAAAAATATTATCCAGTTATATCAGTGAGCTCTTGAGTTTTAAGGGAAATTACAAGATCTTAACAAACTCCTGTGAAATTGTTCATTCTGCTTTAGAAACATACTTAGTGTCTGGGTGGGAAGATAACTTTTGATTTTATAACTATGTCCTTGAATTAAGAATGTCTAACAGTTACTTATATTGAGCACAACGTAAGACTACTTTTTCAAGAATAACACGAGGAAAATTGTCCAAAGAGAGTATTATTGATATTCAGTTGACATTTTAAAAAATGAATACAAAGTTTGAGGTTTGAGTAATATGAAAATCAAGCGGAGAGGAAGTCTACTGGGAGCGTAGAGATTTTACTTTGGGAAGTACAAAATTGAGTGTGCTTTATACCACAGTACCTTGTGCAAGCTTAGCTAAGAGAGTGCATAAATGTCTTTCCTTGCCTTTACAGGAGGATTTTTCTGGCTACGACTTTGAAAACAGATTGCCTGTCTGCATCCATGCTGCTCTGGCCTCTCTGAGGGAATTGGTTCCTCAGTGACAGACCTGGAACACCCACTCTGTCCCTCCCCACCCAGGGTCCGCACTTTAAAATAAAAGCAGAGGACAAAGCTCTTGTGAAGATTGGCTTTTCTTCTGAAAACCACCTTTGCCAGGGACATATTTTCTCAGTTAAGCTGACATATTAAAAATCTCCTTTTTAAAACATGTAGCTAAAAAGTAATAATGATGTTGAGGAGGAGGATGATGATAATAATTATAACTAACCACCTGGGGAGAGGGTTAAGTGACCTTGCTCAAATGTTTTAGTTTTGTGATTATTTTGAAAAAATAGATCAAATGAAATATCCAACCTAAGATCCCGTAGGAACAACTACCTTAAGCACATATCTGAATGAGTAACGTTACGCGGTACCTGTAAAATGATTAACAATACCATGACATAGCATTTATATTTGTGTTTTGAAAAAATAAAAGTGCTTTCTAGTGTTTTACTTTATCCTCAAAACACTCCAGTGAATAACATAGCACAGATATTCTTAATCGCACTTTGCAGACGGTGAAACTCAGGCACAAAAAGGTTAATTGACTTACATCAATTAATTATTTCTGTTATCAGCAGAGCAATGAATAGAAAGCAGATCCCCTGACCACCAACTGTTTTTTTAATTGTAAAATAATTAATGGTAATAGGCCAGAACTCCGTGTCTTACTTATTAAAAGAACAAAATCTTCAGCTGAAGTTATGTCACCAAAAATACTCATCTCTAGATTGTCTACAGAATGTTTCAAAGTGATGGACATTCTTTTTCCTTTGAAAGCCAACCAAGTAGGAACAAATGTTAATAGAAGATAATTTTACAACTAAAAGTGAACCCTTTTGCTAATATATTAGAAATCCTAGTCTATAGGTTTGACAAAGGATATCTACATTCAAGAGTTTTCCTTTCTTTGTGAAAATTGTCGAATTACCAACTTTTGGAAATCTTTTAACAAATTACTTGAAAAGGTTATTCGTGAATTGACATAGATTTTTGCCTCGCTGGTGAAACATTTGCTGGGCTACACAGTGCCAGGATTTAATCACTTTCCCCTTAGCTCAGGTTA
This sequence comes from Cacajao melanocephalus, assembly GCA_963573385.1. Taxonomy (NCBI): domain Eukaryota; kingdom Metazoa; phylum Chordata; class Mammalia; order Primates; family Pitheciidae; genus Cacajao; species Cacajao melanocephalus. The sequence goes on from CAUYLG010037634.1 coordinate 6,508, forward strand.
TTTAGATATTATAAAAGGGATTCAAAGTTTTTCTTAATCCTTTATTGCTAATTTTTATTGTCATTTAATTTACCTCCATGCCCATTACTACAAACCTGTGGTTTTGAAGAATCTAAATACCTCCGTCACTTTTAACAATCTCTGCCATAATTTGGCTCAATGTTTAATGTTAGGTTTTTAAAGAAATTTTTATTGAGCTAAAGGGTATCATTTTAGAGTATTGTTTATTTATAAATTCATTTGGCTGAAGCATTATCTCATGATATTAATATTTTAATATTTCTTTTCAAAATAAGACATGAGAAAAGCTAGTAGAATGTTGGCAAATTTAATCTGTTTTGACCTTGTTTTGAGGGAATAATCATAATTTCTTTGAAAGAAGTTTTTTTTCACTGACTTTGGCTAAACTATATTCACGTTTCTTCATCTCTGTTTCTGACCACTTTTCAGTAGACTGTTTCCAAAGTGTTTATTCACATTGACTTTCTTCCTGTTGTGAATTCGGTGTGGATTTTAGATAATAGTGAGAGAGAAGTGATTGCTCTCCTATATTCAGTGAATGAGAACCTCTAGAAGTCAACAAGGGAACTAACTTTTTCTGAAAAGAAAAATTGGTGTCCAAAAATATTGGATACCTAGTTTTATCTAGACTGAAGGGAAGAACATTATGAGTCTTTTAAATAGGGCTACTGACATTTTGTTCTTGTCTTAATGTGCAGCACAGGTGACAAGCTTTTCTGTCATGATTGTGGAGCATTCTGAATCATGGCGTTTTTGTTTCAGAGTTCATTCTTGAATTTTCAGTTCAAAATCGTGTTTGAACAATTATTCCATATTCAAAGATTACATAATTGAATCTTTTTCAAAAGCTTTATTTCTGCCTGCTTATAAAACAACTTTTATTTCCCCATAGAGAGTTCAAGACTTCAAATTAGTTTGTGTTCAGCTCACTAAACTGGATAGACAACTTTGCATTTTGCAATACCATCTTGTAGGTTTTCTTTGCTAGACAAAGTGTGGATCTTTTTAAAATTTTTTTATTTTTTATTTATTTGTATATTTTGAGATAAAGTCTTACTCTGTCGCCCAGGCTGGAGTGGAGTGGTACGATCTCAGCTCACTGAAACCTCTGCCTCCCGGGTTCAAGGCATTCTCCTGCTTCAGCCTCCTGAGTAGCTGGGATTACAGGTGCCTGCCACCAAGCCTGGCTAATTTTTGTAGTTTTAGTGGAGATGGGGTTTCACCATCTTGGCCAGGCTGCTCTTGAACTCCTGACCTCGTGAGTCACCTGCCTCAGCCTCCAAAGTGGTGCTGGGATTACAAGCATGAACCACCGTGCCCAGCCATGCCCTTTTTTTTTTTTTTTTTTAAAGAACCTTTCCTAGGCTTGGAACAGATGGCCCCTTTGGTACATGTGTGTTAACATGGTGGTATGCCATGGAGAGTGGGTAGATAGAGCTTCTAGACTCCAAAATAACAAAACCACAGTGTGAGTACCTTTTCTGGCCTGCGTGCTGTGATTCATCCAACCTGTGAACTGATTGTGATCTGCCTGGTAACTTGGTTTGGTGTAAACTGCTCTTAAGCCTTTGCTGATAAAGAAAATAATAATATAAGTATTTGCATCTATGTGCGCTTCTTTTTTTATATTGTCATCACTCCTTCCCCTTTCTATTTTGGAGGCTCTCAATGGATCTCCTAATTTATAAATGTCAAATATATTTTTGTATTAGATTGTGCCTATGATGAGAGAAATCTCTAATGTATATTTTATGTATGCTGAACACATGAACACATTTTTATAATTTGACACACTTGGAGGCATGGTCTGGTAATGATGTAATATGTACCTTGCTGGTTAATATAACTAAGATTTTACCTGTATTGGGTTAGGCAACTTTTTTATTTTAGCACCTGATAGCTGTCTTCTACTGAGTAAAGAATTGTAACTTTCAGATGTCACAGAAAATTAGAATGTTTATTGTCAAATACTGTGTTAAGTCAATTATTTACCGAATTTTCACTTTTCTGTCTCTGTCAACTAAAATTAAAGGACAAGTCATATCTGATTTTTAAAATGAGGACATGTGCACGCATGCACACACACACACACACACACACATGCGCATGCACTTGCACTTCCTTTGCAGTGTAAACTTTTCCAGTGAATTTCTTCCTTAAGCAAATCGTGGTGGCAAGTATTCAAATATGGCTTTACACCATGAAGATACACATTCACAAACTCATGATGTACTCTTTTGGTTTCTGTGGATGTTATATTTTGTAGAAAGAAAATTGTTAAATCGAGATCAAGAAGATATATAGTTGAGGCAGCTACTTTAGAAGCTAGAAGAGGAAATGCAGAAAGAGATAAGGATAAGAGGAGCAAGAGAAAAAGTTGGTCCATAACAGAGATGTCTCTTCTTCAGTAAAGTATACCAAAATCACCAAGAGCACAATTTAACTGGCTTTCTTGTGAAAACTAGCAAGGGGGCTGAGCTTTATCACCTAGCCGACCTGGGTATGAAATAGAAGCAACACACTTGAAACCCAGGTGACCTCTATGTAATGCTTAATTCTTCCTCCTCCCAGAGGCCAGTGGTTGTCAATTTCCGTGTTGTAACTAGAGACTCTGATTTGAAAGGTTCTAGGTAGGGCTTGGGAAGGTATTTATAACAAGCTCTTGGGACGATTTCTTATGCAGGTGTTGTGGATTAGAGAAACATTGCCCTATTCATCTTTGGTTACATACTTAGTAAATCTTGGAGAAGAGTCAAACACAAGCAGAATTATATAGAATAACATAGCAAGGTTAAATCATAGAGCATCCATCATGAGGCCACTGAGAAAATGCTTCCAACCCACTGGCTTCCTAAAGTAGGAGATTTCTGAGATGAGTTTTAAAGCATAAGCAAGATGCAGTCAGGTGAAAACACTTGCTGGAGCAGCATCTAAGGCCTTGGACCTGATGAGCAAAAGCACAGAGGTGACAAACAGCATGTGTGTTCGAGACTCTGGAGGGTTAAGTGAGAATCACATGGTGACAGATGAAAGAGGAGAGGAATGCAGAGGCCACACCCAGAACCATGGACTTCCATAGGGTAAGGATTTGGGGTGTGGGAGGGGACAGTAGAAAACAAGGTAGATATGAATTTTAAATCACTGGTGACCAAAAAATAAAATACTGGTGACTGAAAGGGAGATGAACACAAGGTCAAGATTGTGAAACCACATCAAATCATTAAGAGTTCAACAAATCAAAGCAGCAGATGGGCAATCGTTTGAAAATTCTTGGTTAGATGTTTTCATTGTAACAATTTGCATTTCAGAGGGTCTCAGCCAAAACAGTCACTGAAGAAATGAGGAAAGAGTAAAATCTTGTTTTCTGAGTTACAGGTATTTCTGCATAATACCTTACACCTAATAGTTTTTCGAGATGACCCACCAAGATTAGGTTAAACAACCATAAATGAACGAACGGCCCCCGCTAATGCAGACTGAGGCCTTAAGGCTGCCTTTTATTGTGAAGTGCTCTGGAAGCCCTCTTTTTTTTTCTGTTTCAGTGTGTAATCTCCTGAAGAAGAGATAGCTTGCCTGGCACTCAGTAATAATTGTTAAATGGATTAACGAATGGCCCCAGCTAATGCTGACTGAGGCCTTACCATTGCCTTTTATTGTGAAGTGCTCTGGGATGCCTCATTTTTTTCTGAATTAAAGAATAGAGTTTTTGTTGTTGTTGTTGTTGTTGTTGTTTGTCAGATATCTGCCCCGGCAATGCTTTTTGGTTTAAAGTAGTTGCTTTTTAAACATTTTAAGATGGATCAAAATTAAGGCTGCATGTACTCTGATGATGTTCATGATTATGGTGTTATTTGTAGCGCCCAAATACTTGAACCTAAATGAATGAAAGAGCAGAGAGTGGGCGTTTTTAAATGAAGCAACATTCTTTAGTTTAGTAAAACTGAGCTGAAGTTACACACAGTTAACTCTTTGACTTGCAACCTGTTGCTGACAGTTTATTTTGTGGGAGGATAGTTGTGTCTGATCTCAATTATGGAGATACAGGAAGTTTCGGGATTCATGCTAAACTCCCATTCCACAGGCGAGTCTCACAAAAGAAAAAGTGCTCTGTTGCATAAAATTATTCACTCTCCATGTCTGCACCGTGGCAGAAATTATTATTCCTGAAGGTGACAGAAAAGAGCTGTAGCTTATGGGGGCCACGAGCAGTGTGTGGAATGGCGAAGCATTGACAGCAAGACAGCACTGCCGTAAATCTATTTCTTTCCTTCCAAACCAGCTGTAATTTTAGACCCAGCGACCAAAGACGGAGAGGTAGTCGCTTTGAGCTAGTCCTGGCCTTTTGTTTGGAAATGAATTTACCTAAATCCCTTCAGATATAGCCAAAAAAGGGGAAATAAACCTTCCTTGCTGGCCAAACGACCGCCTTTGTCTCTTTGGGCTCCCCATTGGCTGCGGCCGCTGTGGCCCCGCCTCCTTGCTACTTTGTGACGCAAGCCCTGACGCCTCCTGGGATATAAAAGGGCCTGCAATGATCAGGTCTGCTCAGGAGCCGCCAGCAAGAGGACGAGGAGGAATCTCTTAGGAGTGAAGCCAGAAGGAAGGTGGGGCAAGTCTGGAGAAAAACCGCACCCTGCAGCCGCGGAGACAGTTATGCCTCAGGGCGTCTCGCGCAACGGGAGAGGTCGTGGGAGCCTCAAGTGTCGGGGAAGGTGGAGGGTCCTCAGAGTGGGGGTCCTGTGGGGCGTCCCCGGCCCACACCGGGGAGTGCGGCGACCGGAGGGCCCGCGCTGTGGTGGTGCTCCCGAATCTGGGGCTTCGGCACGTCCCTCGCCCGCCTCTCTTGAGCAAGTGCAGACGAAATGAGCAGGCCCAGCCTCCTGCATTTCACTCGCATCTCTCCCAAACACACCAAAGCGAGCGCTGACACAGCGGGGCCCACACACCGGAGGATGTTTAGGGAGGGGTCGGCGAGTGCGATTTCTGTCACCTGTGGCTCTGAATCGCATCCTGAAAGGCAGCATGTTTCTTGCTTAAGGCATTATACCTTTGTGGTAGTGGGCGCGTGGACGTGTACAGTGGGCGGGGGAGGGTTTAAATTCTGCCAGTGTTGGACCAGTATTGTTGATAGGAGAGATCGGGGGAGAATTATTAAGCTGTCGCTTTTAAAAAAAACCCTGATAGTGTTCGTGACTATTTTACCCGTTGTTTTTTCTCTGCTTGCTCAGGACAGTTCTTCTTGGGGAACTGAACTGTAAGGACGTTCAGCGTCCCTGGCCCCACACGTTCCCAACGTCGGTGTGAGAAGTAGTAGGACAGGGGATCCTGGAGTGCCACATGGCCGCTGTCCCCATTATTGGTGGCACCAACTGTTAACTGCCTCCTGAAAGGTTGTTGGCAGCATCATGGTTTCTGGGAGCCACTTACAAAACGGTCTATCTACTCATCTTGGGTACTTAAAGAAAATTATACATACGATATATATGAGTATATATGTATCAAACATATATTATTACTGCCCATGCCCCTTAGCATTTACCATGTGGGCCTGCCGAAGCCCCACTTCTGATTTTTTTTTAAAATTCTGTTTTTGTGAGTACATAGCAGATGTATATATTTATGGGGTACATGTTTTGATGCAGGCATACATTACAGGGAGTGGAGCATTATCCCCTCAGTGTTTATCCTTTGTGTTACAAACAAGCCAGTTACACTCTTTCTGGTTATTTTAAAATGTACTATTAGTGACTATAGTCACCCTGTCGTGCTATCAAATAGTAGGTTTTATTGGTTTTTTAATATCCATTAACCAGCCCCACTTCCCCCTCCCCTGCCCAGCCCCCCGCTATCCTTTCCTGTTTCTGGTAACCATGCTTCTGCTCTCTGTCCATGGGTTCAATTGTTTTGATTTTTAGCTCCCAGAAATAAGAGACCCTGCAATGTTTTTCTTTCTGTGCCTCACTTATTTCACTTAACATAATCCACTTTGTTGCAAATGACAGGATCTCATTCTTTTTTAATGGCTGAATAGTACTCCATTGTGTGTATGTACCACATTTTCTTTATCCATTCATCTGTTGATGGACACTTAGATTGCTTCCAAATCTTAGCTATTGTCAACAGTACTGCAACAAACATGGGAGTGTAGGTGTCTATTCTGTATACTGATTTTCATTCTTTTGGGTATATACCCAGTATTGGGATTGCTGGATCACATCTGATTTTTTAAAGATGGATTAATTCAGTAAATCTGTTGAATGATATTGTGAAAGGAAGTTTTCATTATTAAGGGATTCAGTGTACTCAATTATATGCTCAAAGGGTTTGCTTTGGCCAATACAGATTCGTTTTGTCCTGACTTTTGGGAAGATGAGATGTGCTTTTAAGTATTCAACATTTTGCTGTGAGATATTAGGTACTTTACAGTAGAAGCTGGGCCCTTCTATAATTGTTGTAACTAAACTATGCCACTTAGCCCCGTGAAACTCTTTATTTACTGTAGGGATGTTGCTGAGTACATTGTTCATTGTATCACACTATTTGCTTTATAGGGACTCCAGGGAGAAATTTCTCCCGAGTTTCAGTATCCAGAATAGCTGTGGTTCTCCCGAACAACTGATTTGTTTTTCACCTCAGGAAATCTGAATCATTTAACCACCTGTTCCCTATTTTGTGATGGCCACTCGGTAGCTCAGGGACTGATTTGATATCCATCTTCATCAAATTGAAGGAGCTATGGCATGCATTGGAGTACTAACTTTACCTGTAGCTTCATCCTGTTTTTCCTATTATAGTTTTCCCCTCACTACTTTAGGGATTTTTTTTTTCCATCCAAGATGGGGTTTCACCATACTGGTCAGGCTGGTCTCAAACTCCTAACCTCAGGTGATCTGCCTGCCTCAGCCTCCCAAACTGCTGAGATTATAGGCGTGAGCCACTGCGCCCGGCAGGGATTTTTTAAAATATTTAATTTCGTTCTTTAGAAGCCTTAGGTAATTTTTTAGGAGTCAGAACATATACACCCTGACACAGTTTAAGGTGGCAGCCTCTGTAACTCTGAGCATTACAGATTGATCTGTGCAATATCTTTGATACCACTTAAGCGCCAGAAAGGCAGAAGGAGAAACATAAGGGAAAATCTGGTCAGAGGGTAAGGGAGATATGAGAAAAGAAAGGTCCAAATGACAGTGGGTGATATAATAATACCACAAATAAATTATACCCATTCTGATTAATGTTAAAAACAAAGTTATTCCTGCAGGTATGAAGCAGGCTGAAAAAAACCCAAAAATTTGAAGCTAAATGCACACTTAAAATGAGCAACATGTCTGAAGATATATTTAGAAAAATAAGGAAAAAAAGACATTCTCTTATACAAAAAAACCTATCTTGTAACTATTTAATGAATATATGTACGAAAAGGCCAATATTTGGAAGGACTTATTTAGAAACATACATGAAATGTTAACTGCACAAAATATTCACTGAGTTTTACAGAAGCGAGTTTTATTTTTTGTTCTTTGTTTTTAATGTCTTCAGGGTCTTGGCAGGGCTTTTCCTATGTATTTCTATAATGGTACTAGATTGCTCATCTGCACATAGTAAGCTATTGGTAGTAGGGTTGTGTGTGTGGTTTTTTTAAAAACGACCATCGGAATTTTAATAAAATAGCTAATTCTAAATATTAGAATTAAAGCTAATAATTTTAATAGGAGATAGTTTGTTCTTGGAAACTGTAGCTCATAAGAACTATTTGAATAAAATTATAAGACTTTGCTTTTCTTCATTCTAGTTGAGTTACAGACATGCTAAAATTATTTTCTTCAAAGCCCAGACTTGTCATACTCTATGGCCTCAAGACTCTGCTTGGGGGAATTCGCAGAGCCATTCTCAAAACCAACCCATTAAACACCACCCAGTTTGCAGGGTTTTTTTTTTTTAAAGAACTTACATATAGAAAAGGTTTGGTTTATTTTTTTACATATTTGCTGCTTTGAAAAAGAAAACATGTTAAGTTGGGAATTTTACGCATCTGTATTTGATTTATTGTATTCTTTTACGGAACACTTCTCTGGATATAAAAGATCTGGTTAAAGAATTTCATTAAAGGTAAGTACTACAAGTAGCAATAGTTTTAATAATGATGTTTACAAATTATTGCATCATTACTAGCATACATTCAAACTTAAGAATGGTACCCATAAATTATTTTATGTTTAATCACGTTGGTCCTTTTAAAAAAATATATATGTGTATTTTTTTTAGAGACACGCTCTGTCACCCAGGCTGGAGTGCAGTGGTGCCGTCATAGGTCACTGCAGCCTGGGCTCGAGGGCCTGTCTTAGCCTCCCAAGTAGCTTGAACTGCAGTTGTGAGTCATAATGTTCAACTACTTTTTTTACAAATTTGATAGCAACAGGGTCTTGCTGTGCTGTGCAGGCTGGACTTGAACTCCGGGATGCAAGTGATCCTCTTGCTGCAGCTTCCCAAAGTGCTGAAATAGCAGGATTGAGGAGAATTGGATTTCATAGTAATAAATACTTAGAAAAGCTGTATAAATCCTTTTTTGGAAGGTTTTTTTGCGGGGGCGGGGGGAGTCTTGCTCTGTTGCCCAGGGTGGAGTACAGTGGCACAGTCTCAGCTCACTGCAACCTCTGTCTCCTGGGTTCACGTGATTCCCCCACCTCAACCTCCCGAGTAGCTGGGACTCCAGGAGTGCACCACCATACCAGGCTAATTTTTGTATTTTTAGGAGAGGCAGAGTTTCACCATGTTGGCCAGGCTGAACTTCTGGCTTTAACTAATCTGCTCTTCTGGGCATCCCAAAGTGCTGAGATTATAGGCATGAACCCCTGCTACCAGCCAGATTTTTTCCTTTCCTCCTTCCCTCCCTTCCTTCCTTCTGACAGAATCTTGCTCGGTCACCCAGGCTGAAGTACAGTGGTGTGATCATGATCCCTGGCTTACTGCAATCTCCACCTCGCGGGTTCAAGCAATTCTCCTGTCTCAGCCTCCCAAGTAGGTGGGACTACAGGCACCTGCCACCATGCCTGGCTAATTTTTGTATTTTTCGTAGAGACAGGGTTTCAACATGTTTGGCAGGCTGGCCTTGAACTCTTGACCTCAGGTGATCCACCTGCCTCTGCCTCACAAACTGCTGGGATTACAGGCGTGAGCCACTGCACCCAGCCCAGATTTTTATTTAAAGCAAAGGTGAACCACCCATTTTCCCCCAAATGGTGTATCTGCAGTCCAGGATGGAGGACAGGAGATAGTTAGATGTCTCTGACCACACTTCCTGCTCTAATAGTGTCTCTATTTATAAAGAGAGAAGTTTTTCATAGATAGTGGTCACCTCCAGCACATTGCAGACACTGTGACATAGTGCTGTAAATTTGCTTAGAAGAAATTTATATTGTGTATATGTGTAAATGTCTAATATCTAATGTGAACATAACAGTATGAAACTCAGTTAACAGAGAAGTAATGAAAAAGTTGGGGAGAAATAAGAAAGGGCAAAGTTTACGTAGTGAAAATTTGGGAAGATCACTATAAACAGAAGAGGATATAATGGTCAATTCTCACAGACAGATCTACACATCTAAAAGAATGGCAAGAAAAAGCTTTTCACAGAAGTTTGTGAAGAGGGCATATGGAGACTCCTTGCTAGTGTGGAAAATAACTAATTCTTGCCACATTGTCTGGCCAACATTTTGGAATCATCATAGAGAAAGGAGGATTCAGTGAGTTGTCAGCTACTTCTATACTGTCACTTTGGTGATGTTAATAGATAACCAAGGTAGAGAGAAATGAGGAGTAAGAACTAGGAAAATGTGAAAATCATGAGGCTTTGGGTCTGTAGTGAGATACCCAACATCCTGAATAGCAAGGGTCAGCATTTGAAGGGGCAGGAGAATGAAGCATCATGGTTCAGGAATATTTTCTCATCTAGTCAGGCTGCTTTCCTG
>CAUYLG010037635.1:0-55138 GCA_963573385.1 Cacajao melanocephalus
CTAGCATTTTTATTTACAGAAGCCAGGGCCAGCAGTTATTGTGAGGAGAATGGGGCAGCCGTTACAACTTATTTTAAAACACAACTTTGTCTTTTATAAAATAGTGTTGTTCAGGTTCTAACTTAGGCCAGCTATAGCACAATCATTAATATAATATGGCTGAGATATTAATATACATACATTTAAGTCTCCATACCTTGACATATTATTTTTATATAGTATTGATATAGGAGTTAAGAATTAGGCAGATAGCAAGGGTGTGAGAGTTCTTGATAAGGCTTTTCTTTTTAATGAAAAGCAGCCCCAAATTATTTTCCTTTCTGATGAAAAGCAGCCTGTAAAATCGAGCTGCAGACATAGATACCAGCAACTGCAACAGTTATGTTCAAGATGGTGGCTCCATCTTCCCTTCTCTTTGTCAGCCATGTGTACAGTAAGAAGCAGACAAGATGGCTCCAATCAACTGGAAAGCCCATTTGCACCATTTGTGTAATTAGATTAGGGTTGGGCTAACAGTTTCCATTTCTCCACCTCCTCCCCCTCCCCTGCCCCTGCCCCTTCACAGTATGTAGACGTCATACTTTATTGAACCAAACTTTGAGCCCTGTGTAAATCAGACACTGCCTTATACAGCCTGCCTATAAAGTGTGCTCTGGTCTGCTGCCTCCCCTCTTTTCAGATCTCTCTCTCTCTCTCTCTTTTCAGATCTCTCTCTCTCTCTTTTCAGATCTCTCTCTCTCTCTCTCTGTCACACAAGGAGCTGCTCTCCTCTCTCCTTTCTGCTGTCTATTAAACTTTCTACTCCTTAATCCACCCACATGTGTCCATGTTCTGAATTATTTCTCAGCACACGACAATGAACCCCAGAATATATACCCAGACAATGCAACTGCTTCAGTATAGAAAAGCTAAGTAGGTTTATATCTGTTAATAAACAATAATTTGGATAACTATCTTTCTAAAAACTTATAAATGTTTTTTATCTACAAATATATAATACAGTTCAAAATTATTTTCCAGGGTTATCACTGGAAATTAGACTTACTAAGAGTTAAAAACTACTAGATATGAGAGAAACAATTCTGTATTCAGGATGTATAAGCAAAGCAAAATATGTGTTCGATGAGGAAAGTTATAAAGGCATAAAAATGTGTTAAAAGTTTGGTTTGACATTACTTAAATATTTCAAATTGAAGAAGTAAAAATAGATAAAACAAGATAAATGTAGAAAGTTGCGGAAATATAAAAGATTTACAGAAATGTTGTATGGTAAAAAATGACAGATTTTATAAATATATTTATGAGGTTTTGTTAAAGTCAGTTTTCATATTGATAATAGACTAATAGGTTTTCCCCTTTTAACATGAATTTTATGTACTATTAGCATGAAAGAACAATATTTTAATTCACTTTTTGAGTAAACAGAAAAAAAGAGTAAATAAAAAGAGAGAGATTATTTCTCACACTGTCTTATGTCTTTTGGTTGTTTAGAAAAGTGGGTCCCCTTCATCAAAGACAAACAGGTTTTATTTTTTAAAATCTTTTATCACTTTGGTAAGTGAATCAGTATTTTCTTATGGTGACCTCTGATCCTATTTTGGTCAAGTGCTTTAAACCTTTGACATGTTTGACAAGCTTCTCAAAATCAAATTTCAACTTCAAAAGCATGTTTTTTTTCACCTCTAACTTTGGGATGCTGCAGAGGGCACCTGGAGCATCCAAAGGAGAAGTAAATGGGATCATTTTATATGTTGTTACAGCAGAAGTGTTGTCAAATAAGAAATAACACTTAACCTTCTTCAGGTTATATTTCAATGAATGTTATTCATATATGTTCCAAAATTGTATGAGATTTCTAAAATTCTAATGTGTGTAATATTTTGTTATTGTAGACCACAGAAATAACCAAATTTCCTTGTCAACTGTGTCATTAACTATGACTATTTAGAGCCATTTCACAGTTAATTGTTTAATTCTGATGCAGTTTCTGAAAACTCCACAAGTATGCAAAATCCTAGAATATGTTGTCTTGCAGGAGGTTCATGACAGGATAAAGAGAAACCTGAGAAGCAGTCTTGAATACAGGTTTCTGAATAACTTTTGAATCATATCATTTGGACTGCATTAGAAATTCTTGAAACTTTAATAAAGAGACTGACTGGTTGATCTAAATCAGCCAGTACTGAAGTGGCTTAGATACACAGTTTGAAAAAACTTCATTGTCTAGGTAAAATTACCCACGATAATCCTTAGTTATCAGTGCTGTGCACTTAAATTGGAGAAACAACTGGCATTCAAGAGGATATAAATTCAAATGAGCGTGAACTAATAGAGAACCATGGCAGTGGGCTTGTCCTTTCTGAACCCTTAAAGCTTTTGTTATTAAAAGTTCTGCATTCAATGACTTATCATGGAAAGGATAAAATGATTCAGATGAAATGTATATGTATGTGTGTGTATATATAATATATATATATATATATATATATAAACATGTGTGTGTGTGTGTGTATATGTATATATATATATATATATGGACTTTGAAATTGCCAAAATAGTTTATGACCAATATGTTTGATTTGTCAAACTCACATTCCTGGGAAGATAATCAAAACTTCAGGCGTGTTCCACTACCTGATTGACCATTTAAATATTTATAGAATGATTTAATCAGTTGTTATCTCAATGCATGTTTTCTAGTTGTATAAAAGCTTTCTCATGTAAGAAGGCTGATGTTATAACAGTAGCTTATTATGCCACAGTGTATTTTCAGAAGGTAAAGAAAGCTCTTCATGGCTCACTTACTGAAGACAATCAACCCCTTCATAATCTAGAACCCAAAGATTGAATCTTCTGAGAGCATCAGAGAAAAACTGTCCTTGCCATCCACATTGTAGCATAACTTCGGGACCTTGAACGTTGGGCTCATAATCTCACAACTCCTAAGAGTCCCTCTACACTCTTAGAACTGTACACCCATTCAAACCCTTAAAGTAAAACTAACCAGAAAAGTTTCTCCCTAGAAGATGGCATCCTTGATGTGAACAGCTTTATCCCAAGATCACAGATTGAGACTTTTCTATTATCATGAGATGCTTAACTTTCATTTTTTCCCCTTTCTTATGTCTCTATGAACAATAGCAGCAAAGAGGGGTCTGTTGTGTGCACTCATGGAATATACTTTATTTGTGAAAATTTTGCAGCCAGCCTTATACATGGATAAACTTATGCTTTGATAGATGGAAGATCAAGGCCCAATGTAAGTGAGAAATTTTTCTAGTACATATGCTGCCTCATAATCAGTCAGAGACAGAACATTGGTCCACTCCCCTTAACGGACATCACAGGTTATAGAGATGTACATAGGAGGCCACCACTCTTTCAGAAAGGTTGCATTTGTTAGGTCCATTTTTCCACAATTTTTTTTGAGTAGTCTCAAAAATTTGTATATTTTATAAATTTCCTAAACACATATAAATATCTATGAATTATACTTTTTGTTATCCAAGGTAAAAATTTTAGCAAATAAGATTGAAATATATATATATATAATAAAATAGTTATTTTTAGGTGAAGATTTTAAAATTTCTTCTTCTCAAACCCAGCAACTCATCAAAGTAATATTTTTCTAATTGTTATTATTTCTACCTAATTTATCTTATCCACACACTAATTTTATAGTTAAAATGTCAAAACTGACAAAAATGTATGACAAAATTAATATTAGCCAAATTTACTCTTGAAAGTAATTGTGTTTCCCACTTCTGTCTCTGCAAAATTTCTTCTGCATTTAATATGCCTTAAATGGATTCAGATTGAATGCCACCCCCATGAATAATTGCTATTATACTCTGCTAGAATTAATAATTTTTTCCTGATATTTTTCCACCATAGAACATGATTGACATCTTTAGGTCACCTTTGTATTCTCCTCTATCTTCCCTTTTTTAGTTTTTTTCTTCTTTACCAGACCATAGAATGCTTTTGAGGAAAACAAAACAAAACAAAACAAAAAACTTATTTCTGGGCTCTCTATTCTGTTCCACTAGTCTATGTATCTGTTTTTGTACCAGTACCATGTCATTTAGGTTACTGTAGCCTTATAATATAGTTTTGTCACAGGATTCTTCAGGTGTTGCTTCACCAGCTGGAAACCTCTGTGGCCGGTGGCTGCTGGCACCTCTGCTTATGCTTGTTCCACCCACTCAGCCTAGAAGGCTGCGCTTGGTTTGCACTACCTACTAGCCTGGATTCCACACATGCCAAGGGCCAGCCAGGCACGGAGTGGCAAGGGGTGTCTGAACAAGTGAATGCAGAGTCCAGCTGCTCTGCACAGCAAGGCTTGCTGGCTGCTGTGGTGGTGTGGGCAGCTGCAAGTGCTGGCATAGGCACTGTGTGAGACTGTGGCTTCATAGAAGGCTTAATGTGAGGCCATAGCTGGACCAGACATGACACAAGTGGCTTCCACTATAGGCACCAATGTCTACACATGAAGACCATGGTGGCACCCAAAAGCTTGAAGACAGCAGGAACCACAGAGCCCCAGAAAGGTTGTTGCAGCATGTCCCAATCCTCGCTTAGGGAGCTCTGAGGTCTGGGCCCCAAGAAGGATTGCCACTTTTCACTCCCACAGTCCAGGAGAGTGTCACTGCCCATGCCTCAGTGAGCCAGCCAGAAACGTGTTACAGCTTTTTTTGCTCCTGCCATTCAGTGGGTTCCGAGTTCTTGTCCTACATCCAGGAAGAATGAGGTTATGTGGACAACTGGAGGGTGAGCAAGGTGGAGAGGAGATTTATTTAGTGACAGACCAGCTCATAGCAGAGAGGAGACTTGAAGTGGGTAGCTCCTATTCATGACAGGCCATTCTGGCAAGTGTAGAGGATACCCAAAATAGGTAGCTCCTATCTGCAGGCAGGCAGTTCTGACAAGTGTCAGAGTCTAGCTGAGTCTGGGGTTTTTATGGACTCAGAATAAAGAAAGCGCATTCTGATTGGTCCATGGGAGGCCTGGAAAAACATCATCCAATTGGATGAAAGGCATCAAGGAAGTTCTCACTCCACATTGCAGACTCCACCCAGAAATGGCATCCCAGCCCTGAGGCTTCAGGCCATTCCTGGGTTGAAAGAGGGGCTTCATCTGGGATTCACCCCCTTCCCACCCAAGAACCTCCCAATGCCATCAACATGCTGTCCATTGCACCCAGGCTGTCTGCACTAAGGGGTGCCTGCAGGCCCACATTGAGCCATCCTCAGCCCACTGGCCTCCTTCTCATGCTCATCAGCACCCGAAGTCCAGAGGGGGCTATAGTAGCAGGAGTCTGATGTGTCAGCACCTCCCCAAGTGCCCACACACACAGCCAGGTCACAACAACTCCCAGGCTTGGCCATAACTTTGCTCTACACCAAAGTGGGCTTTGGGAGTGAGTAGAGGCCAAGGAGCAAGAGCAGGTTCTTCTGAGTCTTCAGGGGGAGGGAGCTTTCTAGGCCCATGAGAGCACAGGGATGCCTGGGTCTGTAGCCTTGTCTGATCAGCCGCAGTTGCACCCATGAGCATGGAGCTCCCACCCTACCAACTCAGTAGTGCATGGGGCTCCTGCTAGGATCGTCTGTTCCTGGCCCTCACTGGCTCTGTGGAGCACACAGCCCCAGCTGCACCTCCCACACTACAGTTGGTGTCTTCACTGTGGTCACTACAGATGGGCTGCTGCCACCATGAGTTTGAAGTCAGGTAACATGAAGCCTCTGGCTTTGTTCTTTTTGCTTAGGATTGCCTCGGCCATTTGGGCTCTGATATGGTTTGACTATGTCCCCACACACATCTCGCTGTGAATTCCCACATGTTGTAGGGAAGACTGTGGGAGGTAATTGAATCGTGGGGACAGATCTTTCCCATGCCATTCTTATGATAGTAAGTCTCATGAGATCTGATGGTTTTATAAGGGGGAGTTCCCGGCACAAGCTCTCTTCTCTGGTCTTCCACCATGTGAGACATGCCTTTTACCTTCTACCATGATTGTGAGGCCTCCCCAGCCATGTGGAACTTTAAGTTCATTAAACCTCTTTCTTTCATAAATTGCCTAGTCTCAGGTATGTCTTTATCAGCAACGTGAAAACTGACTAATACAGGCTCTTTTTTGCTTCTGTATGAATTTTAAAATAGTTTTTTCTAGTTCTGTGAAGAATTGCATCGGTAGTTTATTAGTGAATAGCATTGAATCTGTAAATTTCTTTGGGGAGTATGACTGTTTTAACAATATTGATTCTTTCCATGACCATGTAATATTTTTCCATTTGTTTGTGTCATCTCTGATTTATTTTGTAATTCTCATTAGAGAAAATGAATGATCTAATTTCTCTGCATCCCAACCAGAATTTTGTGTTGTCTCTATTTTTATTACACATTCAGACTGGAACATAGTAATATTTCATTGTAATTTTGATTCACATTTCCCTAGTGCCTAATGACATTAGATATCTCAAATATCTTTTGATGTACTTATTTTAATGTGCATTTCATTTTTTGTGAATTTCTTCATGTTTTTTGCTTTCTGATTTGACTATTCAATTTGTAAGATTTAAAAAATATATTCTAGATACTAGTCTTTAGTTGGATATATTGTTTACAAATATTTTGTACTCCACATACCTATTTTCATCCCCTTAGCAGACTCTTTCAAAGAGCAAAGGTTTTTATTTGAATTGAGTCTATTAAAACAACATGGATCAGGCTTTCAGTGCCACAGCTAAGAATTATTTGCCTAGCCCTAGATCTCAAATATTCTCTTCTACCTATATTCTAAGTTTTATAGTTTTGCATTTTACATCTAAGTTGGTGATCCATTTTGTGTTAATTTTCGTATAAGGTGTGAGAGTCTTTTTTAAAATGTAATTACTGATACGTTATAGATTTAGTCTCCGAGTTCAGTATTTGTTATTCTTTCAATGTCTTCTTTTTTTCATATCCTTGTGTGTTACTTGTCCATCTTTTTTTCACTCCAGTTTCACTTATTGATACTGTTTTTGAATGTATCTCTTTGTATAACCTTTATATAGGTTGCTCTCTCTCCATATATATATATCTATGTATATATGTATGTATGTACATATGTGTGTATGAATATATGTGTATATATGTATGTATACATATATATGTATGTATGCATATATCTGTCTACTAGTGCTGTCATTTTACTAGTTTTAGTGAAGTATAGAACACTTCTCCCTTTTTTCCTTTACTATATCTCATTTAAAATTCAATTTTGTTAAATATTTCCTTTACACACATTTAGAAAATTTAAATAATATTATAATTTTTGTTTCATCAATAACACATTTCAGAAAACTCAACAGGAAAAAAAAAGCTATTGTATTTGCCATATTTTTACCAAGTTTTTTCTTCTTCCTGATTTTCTGAGGTTTCATATTTTATCATTTTATTTCTATTTAGGGACATTTAGCTATTCTTTTAGGATATACCTTTGGAAGATAAATATTACTATGTATCCTTCATAAAAGAATACATTTTTTTTTCCAAAAGGACATATTCATAGCATATGGGATTTTGAACTGGCAGATCTTTTATTTCAGTACTTGAAAATACAATTCCACTTCTTCTATCTACACAAATTTGAGGCAAAATCTACTGTCACTTGATTTATCTTTTTCTGATAGCTAAGGTTTCATATTTTCTGTCTACTTTCAAGTTTTTTTGTTGCCTTGATTTTCAGAAGTTTTAATTATTCTGTATGTTAGTATGAATTTGGGGGGTTTATCCTATTTGGAGTTTGTTCAGTTTCTTGAAATTATAAATTTATCTTGCCAAATTTGAAAATTTTCTCATCTTTCTTTTTCTTTAAGTACTTTTTCAGCCCATCCTCCTTTTTGTCTCCATCTGTGACTCTGATAACAAGAGTGTTATGTCTTTTATTGCAGTCCCACAGATTACTGAGGTTCTGTTAGTTTTTAAATTTTAGTCTATGTTTGTTGTGATATCTAGAGTATGTAATTTTTATTGTTTAATCATCTAGTCACTGATTTTTCTTGTGTAGCCTCCATTCTGCTTTTCAGTTCATCTACTGAGTTTTCATTTCAGTTATTATGTTTTTCAGATCTAATATATTCATTTGGTCCTCCTTTATAGCTTCTGTTTTTTTCTTTAGTGTTTTCATTTCTTTGCTGAGTCTTTTGATCTTTTATTTGTTGCAAGTATGTTTATAATTGCTAATTGAAGCATTTATGTAATCACTACTGTAAAATTTTGTTAGATAATTATAGTCTGTTATCTCAGTGTTGGTATCTATTAACTTTCATTCCATTTGAGATTTTTCTGTTCCTTTTTGTAAGAGTTATTCATTCCCTCGAGCATTTATTCTTTCAGTTACAAATAATCCATTATACTCTTAAAGTTATTTTGAAATGTAGAATGAAGTCATTATTGACTTTTGACACCCTGTTGTGTTATCAATCAGTGGGTCTTATTCATTCTTTTTAACTATTTTTTTATACCCATTAATCATCCCCACCTTCCCACTAGCCCTTACTATCTTCCCCAGCCTCTGTTAATCATCCTTCCACTCTCTATGTCAATGAGTTTATTTGTTTTGATTTTTAGATCCTACAAATAAGAGAGAACATATAATAACAGTCTTTCTGTGTCTGGCTTATTTTGCTTAATATAATAATCTCCAGTTCCATCAATGTTGCTGCAAATGATTGGACCTTATTGTTTTTTTGGCTATATAGTACACCCTTGTGTACATGTACCACATTTTTTGATCCCTTAATCTGATGATAAAAGCTTAGGTGGCTTCCAAATATTAACTATTGTAAACAGTGTTACAACAAACTGAAAAGCAGATATCTCTTTAATGTAGTGATTTCCTTTCTTTTGCATAGATTCCTAGCAGAATGATTGTTGAATAGTATGGTAGCTCAATTTTTAGTTTTTTTAAGAACCTACAAACTGTTTTCCATAGTAGTTGTACTAATTTACATTCCCACAATGTATGGGGGTTCTCTTTCCACAACCTCACCAGCACTTATTATTGCTCATCTTTTGGATATAAACTATTTTAACTGGGGTCAGATGATATTTCATTGCAGTTTTGATTTCCATTTCTCTGATGATCAATGATACTGAGCACCTTTTCATATGCTTGCTTGCCATTTGTATATCTTTTCCTGAAAAATGTCTATGCAAACATTTTCCCCCATTTTTTTTTTATCAGATTACTAGATTTTCTCCCCATATAATTGTTTGAACCCCTTATATATTCTGGTTATTTATCCTTTGTCAGATGGGTAGTTTGTAAATATCTTCTCTCATTCTGTGGGTTGTCTTTCCACTTTGTTGATGGGATTCTTGCTGTTCCAAGGCTTTTTAACTTGATGTGATCCCATTTATTCATTTTTGCTTTGGCTACATGTGTGTGTAAGGTATTCCTGAAGAAATGTTTGCCCAAGTCAGTGTCCTGGATAATCTTCCCCAATGTTTTCTTGTAGTAGTTTCATAGTTTGAGGTCTTAGATTCAAGACTTTGCTCTGGTTTGAATTTGTATATGGAAAGAGGTAAGAGTCTAGTTTTATTCTTCATATGATGTCGAATTTTCCCAGCACCATTTATTTAAGAGATTGTCTTCTCTTGGGCATATATTCTTGGCACCTTTGTCAAAAATGAGTTCAATGTAGGTGTGTGGATTTGTTTCTGTGTTCTATATTCTGTTCCATTAGTCTATGTGTCTGCTTTTATACCAGTACCATGCTGTTTTGGTTGCAAAAGCTCTGCAATATAATGTTAAGTCAGGTGATGTGATTCTTCCAGTTTTATTCCTTTTGCCTGGAATAGCTTTGGATATTCTGGGTTTGTGTGGCTAATGTAAATAGAATTGCTTTTTTGTTTTTGTTTTTGTTTTGCATTGTTCACTGTTGCCATATAGAAATGCTACTGATTTTTGTATGTTGATTTTGTACCCTGCAACTTTACTAAACTTTTTTTTTTTAATCAGTTCTAGTAGTTTTTTAGTGGAATCATTAGGTCTTTTAAATACATGATTATATCATCTGCAAACAAGAATAATTAGACTTTTTCCTTTCAAATTTGTATGCCTTTTATATCTTTCTCTTGTATAATTGCTCATACTAGGGCTTCAAGTGCTATCTTGAATAACAGTGGTGACAACTGCAGGTCTTAGAAGAAAGGCTTTCAATTTTTTCCCATTCAATATGATACTATATTGCTTTTATTATGTTGAGGTATATTCGTACTATCCTCAGTTTTTTAAAGGATTTTATCATGAAGGGATGTTGGATTTTATTCAGTGCTTTTCTTTAGCATCAATGAAATAATCATATAATTTTTATTCTTCATTCTGTTGATATGATGTATCACATTGATTGATTTGTATATGTTGAACCATCCTTGTATCACAGGGAGTAAGACCTACTTGGTCATAATGGATATGACCTTTCTAATGTATTGTTGAATTCAGTTTGATACTATTTGGTTGAGAATTTTTGCATTGATATTTATCAGAACTATTGGTATGTAGTTTCCTTTTTCCTTTGTTTTGATTTTTATTTTAAGTTCTGGGGTACATGTGCGCAATGTACAGGTTTGTTACATAGGTAAACGTGTGCCATAGTTGTTTGCTGCACCTATCAACCCATCATCTAGGTATTAAGCCCACCATGCATTAGCTATTTTTCCTAATGCTCTCCCTCCCCCCAGCCCATCCCCCAACAGCCCCCAGTGTGTGTTGTTCCCTACTTGTGTCCATGTGTTCCCGTTGTTTAGCTCTCACTTATAAGTGAGAACATGCAGTGTTCCGTTTTCTATTCTTGTGTTAGTTTGCTGAAGTTTCCCTTTTTTGATGTGTCTTTGTCTGGTTTTGGTATCTCGGTAACCCAGGCCTCATAATGAGTTTGGAAGTAGTCTCTCCTCCTCTATTTTCTGTAATACTTTGAGTAGCATTGGTATTAGTATTAGTTCTTCTTTAAATATTTGGTACAATTCAGCAGTGAAGCCATTGGGTCCCAGGCTTTCCTTTACTGGGAGATATCTTTACTACAGCTGCAATCTCATTACTTGCTATTTGTCTATTTAGGTTTTGGATTTCTTCATGGTTTAATCGTGTTGAGTTGTATGTGTCCAGGAATTCATCAATTTCTTCTAGATTTTCCAGAGTATTTGCATGTAGTTGCTCATACTAACCATTAATAATCATTTGAATTTTTGCAGTATCAGTTGTAATGTCTCCTTTATCATTTTCAGTTTTATTTATTTGTATCATCTCTCTTTTTCTACATCAGGCTAAGCATTTGTTAGTTTTGTTTAACTTTTCAAAAAACCAACATTTTGTTTTATTGCATTGTTTTTTATTTCAATTTGATTTACTTCTGCTGTGATCTTTATTATTTCTTTTCTTTTACTAATTTGGGGTTTGGTTTGCTCTTGCTTTTCTAATTATTTAATATGAATCATTAGATTCTTCATTTGAAATTTTTATTCCAGTTTTATAGTGCAGACAGTAATATTTAACAAATTACCCTGTTAGTGCTGCTGTTGTTGTATCCCATATGTTGTTAGATTGTATTTCTATTATCATTTTCTTCAAAATATTTTTAAATTTTCTTTTTAATTTCTTTATTGACCCACTGGTCACTCAGGAGCATGTTACTTAATTTTCATATGTTTGTATAGTTTCCAAAATCCTTTTTGCTATTCTAGTTTTATTCCCTTGAGGTCAGAGAAAGTGTTTGATATTATTTCAATTTTTGGATGTTTTGAGACTTGTTCTGTGGCCTAACAGATAGTCTATCCTTGAAAATGATCCATGTGCTGAGGAAAAGCATGTTGAATAAAATGTTCTGTAAATACGTATTAGACCATACGTATTTGGTCTACAGTGCAGATTATGTCTGATGTTTCTTTCTTTATTTTCAACCTGGAAGTTCTGTTCAATGCTGAAAGTGGGGTGTTGAAGTCTCCAGCTGCTCTTGTTTTGGAACCTATCTCTCTATTTAGCTCTAATAATATTTTCTTTATATATGTAGGTGCTCCAATGTTGTGTGCATATATTTTTAAAATTGTTACATCTTCTTTCTACATTGTTCCATTTATCATTATATTGTGACCTTCTTTGTCTCTCACAGTTTTTATCTTGAAATCTACTTTCTCTGCTATAAGTATAGTGACTCCTGCTCTTGTTCCATTCCCATTGTCATGAAATCTTTTTCTTAATCCTCTATTTTCAGTTTAGTGTGTCATTATAGGTAAAGTGTGTTTCTTGTAGGCAACAGATCAATAGTTCTTGTTTTTCATCTATTCAGTCTATGTCTTTTGATTGGAAAGTTTAGTCCATTTACATTCAATGTTATTATTGATAAGTAGAGACTTACTTCTGCCATTTTTTTTTACCTGTATTATGGTTGTTTTATAATTTTTTTTCCTTCTTCTTTTTCTTCCTCTAGTGAACATAATTTTTCTCTGGGGATATAATTTAGTTTCTTGCTTTTTATTTTTTGTGTCTCTATTGTATGTTTTTTGGTTTGAGGGTACTGTGAGACTTGAAAATACTACCTTATAACCCATTATGTTAACCTAATGGCAACTGAGCACTGTTTGCATAAAGAAAGAAACAAGCAAGCAAATAAATAAATAAATAAACTAATAAGAATTCTATACCTTAATTTCATCCTCTTGCTTTTTATTTATTTTATTTTATTTATTTTTTTATTTTTTTATTTTTTGAGACAGAGTCTCACTCTGTCACCAGGCACCAGGCTGGAGTGCAGTGGCACAACCTCCGCTCACTGCAACCTCCGCCTCCCAGGTTCAAGCAATTCTCCTGCCTCAGCCTCCCGAGTAGCTGGGACTACAGGTGTGTGCCACCACTCCCAGCTAATTTTTTTGTATTTTTGGTAGAGATGGGGTTTCACCATGTTGGCCAGGATGGTCTCAATCTCTTGACTTCGTGATCTGCCTGCCTCGGCCTCCCAAAGTGCTGGGATTACAGGCTTGAGCCACCGTGCCCGGCCTCCCCTTGCCTTTTAACTGCTTGTTGTTTCTATTTATATTTTATTGTACTGACTATGTCTTGTAAAGTTGTTACAATTATTATTTTTGATTGGTTCATCATTTAATCTGTCTGCTTAGGATAACACTACAGTTACAGTGTTATATTCTGTGTTTCTCTGTGTAATTACTATTAACAGTAAGTTTTGTACTTTCAAGTGATTACTTACTGCTCATTAATGTCCTTTTCTTTCTAATGGAAGTACTCCCTTTACCATTTCTCATCGAAAAGGTCTGGTGTGGATGAAAACTCTCAGCTTTTGTTGGTGTGGAAAAGTCTTTATTTCTCTTTCATGTTTGAAGCATATGTTTTGTGAGATAGACTCTTCTAGGATGATGTTTTTAACTTCAGCACTTTAAGTACGTCACGCCACTCTTTCCTTTCCTGTAAGGTTTCCACTGAAAAGTCTGGTGCCAGATGTATTGGAGTTCCATTGCATGTTATTTGTTACTTTCCTCCTGCTGCTTTTAGGAACCATTTTTTTTTTTTTTTGAGACAGAGTCTCACTCTGTCACCAGGCACCAGGCTGGAGTGCAGTGGTGCGACCTCGGCTCACTGCAACCTCTGCCTCCCGGGTTCAAGCAATTTTCCTGCCTCAGCCTCCCAAGTAGCTGGGACTACAGGCACATGCCACCACACCCAGCTAATTTTTTTGTATTTTTAGTAGAGACGGGGTTTCACCATGTTGGCCAGGATGGTCTCAATCTCTTGACCTCTTGATCCGCCCACCTCAGACTCCCGAAGTGCTGGGTTACAGGTGTGAGGCACTGTGCCCAGCATTTAGGAACCATTCTATATCCTTGTCTTTTGGGTGTTTTATTGTTAAATGCCTTGAGATAGTCTTTATTGGGTTAAATATGCTGGTGTTCTATAACCCTCTTGTACTTGAATATGGATATCTTTCTTTAGGTTTGGTACATCCTCTGCTATTATCCCTACAAATAAACTTTTCATCTCTCTCTCTTTCTTCACCTCCTTTTTAAGGCCAATAATTCTTAGATTTGCCCTTTTGAGGCTATTTTCTAGATCCAGTAGTTGTGCTTCATTGTTTTTTATTTTTTTCTTTTGTCTCCTATTGCTGTGTGTATTCAAATAGTCTTTCTTGAAGTACACTAATTCTTTCTCCTGTTCAATCAATTCTGCTATTAAAAGACTCTACAGGCTGGGTGCAGTGGCTCATGCCTGTAATCCCAGCACTTTGGGAGGCCAAGGTGGGCAGATCAGTTGAGGTCAGGAGTTCCAGACCAGTCTGGCCAACATGGTGAAACCCCGCCTCTAGTAAAAATACAAAAATTAGCTGGGTGTGGTGGCGGGCACCTGTAATCCCAGCTACTTGGGAGGCTGAGGCAGGAGAATTGCTTGAACCCAGGAGATGGAGGTTGAACTGAGCCAAGATCGTGCCATTGTACTCCAGCCTGGGCAACAGAGCAAGAATGCATCTCAAAAAAAAAAAGACTCTGGAGCATTCTTCAGTATATCAATTACATTTTTTCTACTTCAGAATTTCTGATTGATTCCTTTTAATTATTTTGATCCTTATATTAAATTTATCTAATAGAATTCTGAATTCTTTCTCTTTGTTATATAGAATTTCTTTGAGTTTCCTCAACACAGCTATTTTTAATTCCCTGTCAGAAAGGTGACATGTCTCTGTTTCTCCAGGATTGGTCCCTGGTGCCTCCTTAAGTTCATTTGGTAAACCCTGAGATCCTGCTTGGTGCTCTACCAACCTGTGTCTGTGTGGGTACCTAAAGTGCAAGACGAAGTCCCTTTAGTTTTCCCTCTGCTTTTGTTCAAGCAGTTTTGCTCCATAGCCACCACAGCTGGTAATGTCCTGCATTTCATCTGAAGTGAGCAATTCTCAGAGGCTGACTGAATTCCCTTGATGTGGTACCTGGTTATCACTGTGGTTACTCAAGACCCAAGGGCTCTTCAGCTAGCAGGTGATGAATGCTGCCATGACTGGGTCCTTTCCTTCAAGACAGTGGCTTCCCTTCTGCTCTGGTGCAGGGTGTGTCTAGAAATGCTGTATGGGAGCTAGGGCCTGGACTGTGGGCCTTACAGTGGTGACCTGCTGTGGCTGAGCTGGTATCCAAGATGGTTAGGCAAAGTCCTCCCCACTCTTCCCTCTCCTCTCCTCAAGTGGAAGGAAGAGGTCTCTTTTGGAGCTGAGCGCTGTGTAGCTGGGGTTAGGGGCGGGGTGATGCCAGCACTCCCTTGGCTGCCCCAGCTGGTGACTCAGTATGTCCCACGCACCCTCAGTCCACTGTCTCTGGGCCCGGTTCAGCACTAGGACTCACCTAAGATTTGCAGTCCTTATGGCCTAGATTGACTTTACGTTAACTTAGAGACACAGCACTGTAGCCCTCTGTGGTGAGATTTGTGGGAACTCAAGTTCAGACTGCTGGGAAAAGTGATTCCCATGGCAAGGGCTGGTTTAAATACATCCACTGTGGGTGGGCATCAGCTGAGATTGGTCTGGTTTTCCTTTCTTTCTAACAGAACAGCACTGAGTCCAATGCCTCACAACAGCTGTGTTCTACCTCTCCCTCCCTCAGGGTCCAGAGCCACTCTTTGCACCATGCTGCTGCTACTGGGGGTGGGAGAGGGGTGGCGTCAGCGATTCAGGACTGTTTCAGAAGAGCAATTTCTTGGAATTCTAGCAACCAGGAACACAGTATTATATAAAGCCATCTCTTTAGTGGCTTTTCTTGTGATATGAAATTAAAACCAGGTACTATGAGGGCTCGCCTAAGTTTTGGTTCTTACAAAGGTATTTTTTTTTCCTCTATAGATAGTTGTTAACTTGATGTCCTTAAGTGGGGGACAGTTGGTAGAGCCCTTTATTTAACCATCTTGTTCCACCCCCACCTTGTTTCTATTTCTTGATATGAGAAATGATTTTCAATTAAAAATAGGTACATTTTGGTATCATGGTATAAGAATATTAATCTTGTTTAAATATTGTATTTCAATGATTTTCTATGATGCCATTCTTGCAGATGAAGCTGAGGGTGCCACCTTGTTACCACCAGGTAGAAGTAGAAGCCCATCTTCCCGCTGACTGCTGCAAACACGTGAAGGGGAGAGGATTCTCCTCCTTACTGCTAGGTGGGGGTAGGGGTGCTACCCACGACAAAGCTTCCACTAACGGTGTGGTTGGGGTGACCATTTTACTGTTAGTGGTGAAATCTTAACTCTCTACCTGACCTGTGCTGTCAGCACCCTTTCAGAAAGAGGTGAGAGATTTTCATTGCTGCTGACTGGAGGTAGAAGCTCATGTCAGTTGTGTCAACTAACATGGGGAAAGGGGTTGTTGGCTCACTATTGGTCAGTAGCAATGTCAGTCCTGGCTTTCTTCTTGGCTTTCTCTGAGAATTCTTTATTGGGGTTAAAGCGCCTTCTTACAGCCTCTGAAAGGTAGATGTATAACATCCCCACTCAACCTGTAGCAATGTAGGTAGGGGTAGGGGTGGGCTCATGTTTTTTTCTGTGGCATCAGGTTGTAGTAGTGAGGTTATTGACTGAAAGTTTGTTGCCTTGATAGCCTGCCCTTTCTCTAGAGAAAGCAGGGATTCTTGTCTTTATGTCTTTGTCTGTTAGTGTTTCTGGGTTGCCAATTTTTTTTTGACTCCAAGCTTTGGATATATGAATCAAAAATAAATCCTAGAGAACTCACCATGGTGTTGTGTCTTGGACCTTGAGGTTCATAGCCAGTGTATCTTCTTCTGCTTACCTGCAGGAGTCTTAGTATGTTGGTTTTATAGATGATCAAAGGGGTTTTAGCTTTTCATAGCAGGATAGAGAAAAATACATGTGCAGATGCTCCTGGACTTATAATGGGGTTACATCCCCATAAACCCATAGTAAGTTGAAAATGCATTTAAAATACCTAACCTACCAAACATCACATCTTAACCCAGCCTACCTTAGACTTTGTTTTGAGACACCAAAACTTTTAGATACAATCATCTTATTTATATATTTTATTTCATATATCAAGTATTTGTAAACCAAACTATTTCTGTTTATCTTCAGTGAAAAAGTCATTCATATCTTGGACAGCTTCAGATGTAGTAGCTTTAACAGTTTGTACAAGAAATAATTATATGGTCAAATATTTTGAATATGTTTTCATCATGCATTTTGCTAAAACATAAAGAACATGAGTTCCAGGTAAATATTGTAATGACAGTCTTTTCTGTACTTCCTTGCCTTTCAAATTCCTGTCAATAAATATGACAGCAAGGATAAAATTCATAAAGAAATTTAGCCACAGTTTCTGACATGAGAGAAGAAACGATGTGTAAGTTATCTTTATGTCCACACAAACCAGCAAAGTGTCTGGCAGAACACTGATGGCTTAATAAGTATCTGCTATTGGATATTTTAAATCATGTTTACCATATGGCAGCATTAATAGAGATTTAAATCACATCCTAGTTAATCACTTCATCTGTCCTGCATGTTGTATTTCATTAAGTGATTATAACACTCATTCTGCAGCTCTTATGTATCTTTTTTTCCTCTGAATTTAAATTTGTTCTGACTAACAATTATTAATATATTATGGGTAACAAATACAGCAATCTTATTAGAACTAATAATCTTTATGCCCTTTTTGTGTCACCTGTTCTCTACTCAACATTAGCCAGAAGCTTAGTTCATCTAAAAGGTCTGACTTGCGAATTAACAATTCAGATTTTCTTCCCTGGATGACCCACATCCCTGGTTACCATGATTTTGGGGGGGGTACAATTTCTCAATTATTTGTTTATACTTTTCAGTGGTCATGTAAGCAGGAAGACTCACCCCAATGAATACTCTGTTCCAGAATATTCAGCTTTGTCCCATGATTGAACTGTAACCTTGTCCCCTCGTACTGAGTAAATTATCCATTCCAGTAAAATAACTCATTTGTTTTCCTACCAGCCTATTAACATGGAAAGACCCAGATATATCCGCTGCAGCTTTATGTATAGTGAAATGCTGTTATGCTATTAAATGTTCATGGTATGATCTCCCACCTGGAGCCTGAAACTCAAAGTCAGAAGGACATTAAGTTGTGGGAACAGAAGCAAAAATTAGCCACATATGTCACTGGAAATCTTTCTGAGAGCAATTTCTTGGAATTCTAGCAACCAGGAACACAGCATTATATAATGTTTCTTGGTTCCAAGTATAGGCTACATTTTGCAGACTAATGGCTAACTACCAGAGTGTCATTTCCTAGTTAGCTCTTAAGCTGAGACTTCAAGGTTCCATTTCGATAATCAGGGGCATCTCACCCTATAAGTTAAGATGTGCAATCAATGTAAAGTTTCATGTAATGAATAGTATTTCCTGTCTGTATCAAGGAGACATTTTAAATAATAATTTAAAAGTGGCTACTGAATATGTTCAGGAATACCAAATTTCCAGTGCTCATGAATCGCCTGGTGCAGCAAACTGTGATAGAATGCCAAAGTGTATCTCGATATTAATTGCACATACTAAAAATATCAACGTGATGCTACAGGGATAAAGAAAATTGCAGGAATATGTCATAAGAATGAGATGTACAGGACTTCCATATTAATTTATCATGCATGCCTGTGCATATTAGGGATCTGTATATTGCTCTTAACTGAAAAACTGTGATACTATCAATTATTAATACAAATGGAACAAACTATTGCCATTTATTAGGAGAAAATATGTACTGTAAACTAAAAACTGAAACAGGACTAGATAATATATCCTGAGAATAGGATCCAGAAGTTGCATTACTCATTTATCAGATGGCAACAAAATTCCCAATGTTAATGATAATCGTGGGTCCTAAGAACCCCTGAAAAGCTGGATTTACTATCGTTTTTATGTGTGGTAGATGAGAATTTGGTTATATGGAAGAGGACAGCCTGGCTTATGCAATTGGTAAGTATTTTAATTGTATGGGGGAAATGGTAATAGACTTATATGTTTGACTTAGGTACATGAAAAAAATTAGATGACAAGCAGAACGTTTCTGAGCTGAAAAGTGATTGTAGAGGTAGAAAAAATTTTTCTAGCTACTGTTTTCTTGACACATTTTCCAAATATGAGAAAAGAGCAAGTGGATTAACTTTTGTATGAAGTACTTTGACAGAAAACTGCTCCTAGAGAGCATAGACAATATCAGAGCTTTTATTATTTTCACAGGAGTGGGGCCCGAGAAATTGGAGTCTCTAGAGGTTAGGATTCTAATGTGAAGAGATGTGTAAATAAATGACCTCAACACATGTATTAAAATGCAAGTTTTATTTATTTACTCAGGCATGATGAGGCCAAAAGACCAGGAGACAACTGCCAAAGGTTGTTATAACTACAGATCCAAAGGGAAAGAGACACGCTGCACTATGAGGGAGGCACATGGAAAAGCAGCAAAGTTGGTCAGTAGGAAGTTGGTCTGTGGTGAAAATGTGGGCAAGACCATTTATTGTGTTCTTTTGCAGGAAAAAATGGTCAAGGTTGTGTGAGCAGGCTTAGAATTGGCTAGTTTGAG
Organism: Cacajao melanocephalus; assembly: GCA_963573385.1. NCBI lineage: Eukaryota > Metazoa > Chordata > Mammalia > Primates > Pitheciidae > Cacajao > Cacajao melanocephalus. The sequence goes on from CAUYLG010037635.1 coordinate 19,596, forward strand.
TCATTTTGGCAGGCTCCATTGTGTAGGAGCGCTTCCTAGTTGTCTGGTGTCTGACTCCGGGGTAATTGGGGCAAGAAAATCATGGCCCGGACTATAAGATCATGATTTTAAAATGCAGTTGGGGATATGGGTTCTGGGTTAGCTTGTTTGCCTGTGAAAAGCATGATTGCATGCGAGTTCTTTGTATCTTTGGGAATAAACAAATCTTGAGGGAAGCAGTTCTCCCAGGATCAGCAAGTCCCTAATATGTGAAAACATTAAAAATACAAAAAAATTACAAAGCATAATTAATACAACTCACAGTTGGTTTTCTCCTTTTTTTCTCTTTTGCCATTATTTGAAATACAAGGTGAGATTCTAAGAATCTAAGTAGATAACCTTCTTAATTTCAATTAATAGTTGTTTTTAGTAGAAGATTAAATAGAAGAGTTGACTAATTAACTAAAAACTGGAAGACAAGAAAGTCAAAAAAATCCAGAATTCATGGAGTGAAAAATTCCATAATTACTTAGAACAGAATGTAAAAGCTATATAAGACACAATTAAAAGTCTAATATATGTTAATTAAGTAAGTTCTAAAAGGAGAAAAGAGGAAAATAATATGACAGAAGACATATGGAAAGTCACCAAGAATTCTCCAAAGCTGAAGAAAGTTATTAAAGTACAGATTTGAGAACTTCTATAAACCTTAGTTGGAATATGCACAAAGTAAACCACACTGAGACATGTCAAGATAAACACAACCAATAACTCAAAGCAAAAGCAGCAGCCAGAAAAAAAAAATTCATTTCCTTCAAAGCAACAATAATAATGACAAGCTAATTTTTGTTATTTTGGCTTGTTTTGAGACAGAGTTTTTCTCTTGTTGCCCAAGCTGGAGTGCACTGGTGTATCTCAGCTCACTGCAACCTTCACCTCCCAAGTTCAAGTGATTCTTCTGCCTCAGCCTCCCAACTGTCTGGGATTACAAGCTCCTGCCACCATGCCCGGCTAATTTTGTATTTTTAGTAGAGATGGGGTTTCACCATGTTAGTCAGGCTGGTCTCAATCTCCTGACCTCAGTTGATCCACCTCCCTTAGCCTTCCAAAGTACTGGGATTACAGGTGTGAGCCACTGTGCCCAGCCACAACAAACTAAGTTTTAATAGAAAAAATGGAAGCTCAAAATTAATGGAACAAGATATTTAAAGGGCTTGGAGAAAATATTGACAACAAAAACAAAGAATTCATTGCTAACACACCAATACTAAAAGAAATACTAAAATGATTCTTTGGAAAAAAGAAAAAATATTTTAGACAAACCCATCAGATATCCAAAAGATTAAATATGTGGATAAAATTAATATCAATTCAAAAGAATAGTAATAATTATAATAAATGCCTTGGCTTTTAATATTTACATATAATTAAAATGCAGAATGACACGAGAGAAAGCATTAAGAATTCTAAGGTTATAGAAAAATCAAGGAGTAGTTAAAGTAATATCTATTAGGTTCTAGTTATGCAGGAATATGTGATACAATCTCTTCTGGACAAAAAGAAGTACATGAATGTTTAATCAACATACTAATAGAGGAAGGAAATAAACATTTGATTAAATTAAAAGAGGAGACAAAGAGACAAAATAAATATATAGCAGATGTATCAAATAGAAACAAATAGAAAGATAAGAAATATAAGCATAATATAGAAATCATTTCAAATGGAAAAAGACAAAATATTCAAAGACAAATATTGCTAAACCGGTTAAATCTAACAACTATGCTCTAAAACATTAGATGTTAAGGATTTGACAGAATTAAACACTCAATATTATCCATTTGTGTTATGAAAAATAATGAAAATTAAACTATAAACCAAGTAGGAATAGACACTTCATTAATATGAATAGGATTATACACAAAAATTCTTCAGAAACCATTATTCTTGATGAGTTAGTAATAGCATTTCCCTAAAGATAGGGAATGGAGAAAGGCTGTAATTGTCTTCATTTTACATTTCAATGCACAGCTTGGTCAGAGCAATATAATGGTGAAAATAATTAAATTTATAATGATTAGAATGTAAGAAAATAAATTGGCATTATTCACGGAAGGTTGATGGTGTGTGTAGTAATCAAAAAATTTTTATGGATAAACTGTTGGAGATAAATAAATTTTCATTATAACACAATTACAATTGGAAATATGTTTAGTATACCTGCAACAAAAAATTGAAAATTACAATTGGTATAATTTATGCCAACTTCTCTTTTCAGTACTACTGAAAGAGGGCTATATCATGTTCAATGTTTGGAAGATTCAACTTTTTTTGAGAGTTGGTCTTGTTCAGTTGTTCAGGCTGTAGTGTAGAGGCATAGTCATGGCTCACTGCAGCCTCACCCTCCTGGGCTCAAGTTATCCTCCCACCTTGGACTCCTGAGTAATTAGGACTACAGATGTGTGCCACCATGGCCAGCTAATTTTTTTTTCTTTTTTTTTTGCTAGAGACAGGATGTCATTATATTACCCATTCTGGTCTCAAACTCCTGGCCTCCAGTGATCTTTCCACCTTGCCTCACAAAGTGCTTGGATTATAGGCATCAGCCACCAAGCCCAGCAAGGTTCAACATTTTTAATATGTTGATGCTTCCAATATCCTTACATGCATTTAATAAATTTACAATTAGATTTATACCATGTGTTCTGTGGCTGGAAATGACAAATGGATATTAAAAGTCATATGCAAATTTAAAGGCAAGAATACTTATGACAATAATAAGAATGAATCTAAAGGCATTATAATATGGATACAAGATTTATAAAGCTATAGTTGTTAACATAATGTGGTACTGACACAAATTAGACATGCTACCAAATGGAACATAATATTATCTAGAAACAGACCCTTTAAATACAGTCAGTTTATGACGAGGTGATACATAAGTACAAAAGAGATACATATGTACAAAGGAGATAGCATGATATTTTCAATTAATGGTGCCATTGCAATTTGATATTTAAATGAAAGTACAATATAGTTTTTATATATGTATGTGTGTGTACATAGATAAATGCCTCTTTCACAGTCACACCATACACAAAAATCAATTGATGAACTATAAATCTAAATATAAAATGCAAGTCTACAGTTTCTTGAAGATAACATAGACACACTTTATGACACGGAGGGAGACAACAATTTCTTAAATACTATAAAGAGTACTTGTCTAAAAGTGAAAAAATATAAACTGGATGATATTAAGAGGTTTTTTTTCTTTAAAACAAACTGTTACATGAGTGAAAGAAAGCTATTATGTGGGAGAAGATATTTTCAATGTATACACATGAAAAAAGATAATATAGAATAGATAAACATATAGACAGATGGCAAAACAGACAGATATATACTACATAGAGAGATTCCTATACATAAAAAATATTCCCCGGAGATAACTTTTGTCCCTACTTTTTCACACAGATTTTCCTTAAGTGGTCTATGTGATTAATAACATATATGTATTCTTTTATTTTTTCCCATAATTAAATGGCAGCACACTCGAAAAAAAAATGTAGAGACAGAGAAGCCAATAGAACCCATGAACAAAAATATAATCAGGTACTATATAAAAGCAAATGTCTAAATGGCCAATAATAAATGAAGTTTCCCAACTTTTTCAGTGGGGGAAATGAGAATATATGTGTCTCTCCCTGTGAAAAATAAAACCATTCAATAGGAAAAGTATATTAAAACTGAATTCATTTCTTAAAATCAGTGGAATCCTTTATCACAGAGCAATAAATTGCCCTTTGGTGAGTACTAAATGATAGTGGGCTTATGCAGAAGCTAATTTAGAGAATTATTAATTCTACCATATAAATGTTAGATACACACTTTTTTGGCACAGAGCAATAGACAAATACATATTAGTCTATAAAATCCATTTTATAACCCATCTTAATCAAATACTGTCTGATACATATAAGATGCAATAGCATTATAGAAGATTTACGCATCTGAGAACAAATTTTTTATGTGATAAAACAACCTTAAAACTCCCAGAGCATTTTAATATAATCAAGAATGTTTTTTAAAATATTAGCATAATAAACAAAAATGATCTTAGTGAAAAATACTAATATGAGAATGTAATGGATGCAAGACACTGTTCTAAGAGCTTTATGTATATTAATTTACTTAATCAAATCACACTATGTATGAGGTTGGTCACATTACATTTTCTGTTTTACAGATAACAGTGTTGAGGCAGAGAAGTTTCATAATCTGCCCAAGATCATTGTGCTTACAAGTGATGGACCCACTGTACAAATTTTGGCAATATGTTTTATATCAATTAGCACTTACTATCTGCATTTTAGAGTTAATTCTGTTTTATTGCTCTATGTTTATTTTCTCATCTTATTTCATTTGCAATCTGTTCACTAATATCCCACAAATTTTGAGATTTAATAATTAAATTAACAATGACTGGTAGTTTAAATTTTGGCTTACTGAAAAAGAAATTGGGAATGACTGTCTGTAACATTTTGAATTATTGAACATTTTTATACTTTCCCTAAAGTAATGCAAATTCCATAAGTAGTAGAATAATGCCTCACAAATCTTTCTGCCACATACACATCAAAGAGAGAATTTATTAAAGTATCTTACATTTTACTTTTGCCAAATAAAAGCTGTTTATAAGAGGTTCACATAGTTTCATTAATTTTCAGACTCCAATGGGAATAAAATTTGCAGATCATTAAATTTTTTTTACTTCTCTGAAATATCTCTAAATTTTTATTTCTTTGTGAAAAGTAACAATATTATTTTACGTTTTTACGTATTTACAAAATGCTACATTTTATAGGTATTCTCTCTATATGTCCAAATTTAACCAAGAAAATGGCTTCTGAAGATTTTATTACCTCAAAAATATTTGACAGTAGTGCTCTTTATGATAAGTAGAATGATGAAGAGGATAATTTTATTAACTGAAACTCTTTTTTTGCAGATGACAGAAACTTCATTGGCTTTGGCAAAGAAGAAATTTATTAGCTTACAAGGTAAATGGGGGAATTAAGTAATCAAATCATGGGAAGCGTAAGGATTCAGCTAAACCTTAGCATCAATGGGAGAAGAATTTCAGACCCTATAGGAATCTCTCTCTATCTTTCATCTATGTCTTTGATATTGTTTTGAAATTTCTTATTCTGGTGTGTGTTTTCCACATGTTAACGATCATGTAACTAACAACTGTCAGACTTACTGACTCACAGCATTTGCTACTTTGGAAGCACCCCATTTCAGTTTTAAAAACACTCACAAAATCTACGTGATATTCCTACCTGGGTCTGCTCCTCATCTTTGGGCAATGAACTCATGTAATGGTGTCATGTTAAAATGGAAGAGCCCTTGAGAACCATAGGACTGGAATGGTATAATAAAGAATGTCTAAAAAGATGAGAACTGCACTTCCCAATACAGGAATAGGGTCACTGGGCTGACAGAGCAATGGTTTTCTATTGGGAATTAACACTGACAATAGTAATGGTGGTGGTAGAACAGCATTTAGTTCATGTTATTATGATTGTTACTGAGAAAAATACCCTGGAAGAATTTGTTCCTAACTACCTCAAGGTAGCTAAAACCTAGTTGGGAGGCAAAATTACATGAAAATATTACATAAAGTCTCCATATTTTTTGTGTAAGAATATTGATTTAAATACATGGAATAAAATAACCACTGAGATATCCCCAAATAAGGTTAAAATTCAAAGAATTTTGTATATATGTGGGTGTGTGTGTTTGTGTGTATGCGTCCATATATATATATATATTTTATTGCATTTTAGGTTCTGGGGTACATGTGCAGATCATGCAGGATTGTTGCATAGCTACATACATGGTAATGTGGTTTGCTGCCTCCATTCCCCCATCATCCATATCTAGCATTTCTCACTATGTTATCCCTCCCCAACCTCCCTACCCCCAGTGTCCCTCTCCTATTCCCTGCCAGCAGACCCCAGTGTGTGATGCTCCCCTCCCTGTGTCCATGTGTTGTCATTGTTCAACACCCACCTATGAGAAAGAACATGTGGTGTTTGATTTTCTGTTCTTGTGTCAGCTTGCTGAGAATGATGGTTTCCAGATTCATCCATGTTCCTACAAAGGACACAAACTCATCGTTTATTATGGCTGCATAGTATTCCATGGTGTATATGTGCCACATTTTCCTTGTCCAGTCTATCATCGATGAGCATTTGGGTTGGCTCTAGGTCTTTGCTATTGTGAACAGTGCTGCAATGAACATAGACTTGTGTATGTGTCTTTATAATAGAATGATTTATAATCCTTTGGATATATACCCAGTAATGGGATTGCTGGGCCAAATGGAATTTCTATTTCTAGATCCTTGAGGAATTGCCACACTGTCTTCCACAATGGTTGAACTAATTTACACTCCCACCAACAGTGTAAAAGCATTCCTATTTCTCCATATCCTCTCTAGCATCTGTTGTCACCAGATTTTTTAATGATCGCCATTCTAACTGGCATGAGATGGTCTCTTAATGTGGTTTTGATTTGCATTTCTCTAATAATCAGTGATGATGAGCATTTTTTCATATGTTTGTTGGCCTCATACATGTCTTCTTTTGAAAAGTGTCTGTTCATATCCATCACCCACTTTTGGATGGGTTTATTTGTTTTCTTTTCTTGTAAATCCGTTTTAGTTCTTTGTAGATTCTGGATATTAGCCCTTTGTCAGATGGGTAGATTGCAAAAGTTTTTTCCTATTCTGTTGGTTGCCAGTTCACTCTAATGACTGTTTCTTTTGCTGTACAGAAGCTCTGGAGTTTAATTAGATCTCATTTGTCTATTTTGGCTTTTGTTGCCAATGCTTTTGGTGTTTTAGTCATGAAGTCCTTGCCTATGCCTATGTCCTGAGTGGTTTTGCCCAGGTTTTCTTCTAGGGTTTTTATGGTGTTAGGTCTTATGTTTAAGTCTTTAATCCATCTGGAGTTAATCTTAGTGTAAGGTGTCAGGAAGGGGTCCAGTTTCTGCTTTCTGCACATGGCTAGCCAGTTTTCCCAACATCATTTATTAAACAGGGAATCCTTTCTCCATTGCTTGTTTTTGTCAGGTTTGTCAAATATCAGATGGTTGTAGATGTATGGCGTTACCTCCAAGGCCTCTGTACTGTTCCATTGGTCTATATCTCTGTTTTGGTAACAGTACCATGCTGTTTTGATTACTGTAGCCTTGTAGTATAGTTTGAAGTCAGGTAGTGTGATGCCTCCAGCTTTGTTCTTTTTGCTTAGCATTGTCTTGGCTACATGGGCTCTCTTTTGGTTCCACATGAAGTTTAAGGTGGTTTTTTCGAGTTGTGTGAAGAGGGTCATAGGTAGCTTGATGTGGATAGCATTGAATCTATAAATTACTTTGGGCAGTATGGCCATTTTCACAATATTGATTCTTCCTAACATTGAGCATGGAATGTTTTTCCATCTGTTTCTGTCCTCTCTGATTTCCTTGAGCAGTGGTTTGTAGTTCTCCTTGAAGAGATCCTTTACATCCTTTGTATTCCTAGGTATTTTATTCTCTTTGTAGCAATTGTGAATGGCAGTTTGCTCTTGATTTGGCTTTCTTTTATTCTGTTATTGGTGTATAGGAATGCTTGTGATTTCTGCACATTGATTTTTCGTGCTGCGACTTTGCTGAAGTTGCTTATCAGTTTAAGGAGATTTGGGGCTGAGACAATGGGGTCTTCTAAATATACAATCATGTCGTCTGCAAAGAGAGACAATTTGACTTCCTCATTCCCTAATGAATACGCTTTCTTTTTCTTGCCTGCTTGCTCTGGCACCAACTTCCAATACTATATTGAATAGGAGTGCTGAGAGAGGGCATCCTTGTCTAGTGCCAGATTTCAAAGGGAATGCTTCCAGTTTTTGCCCATTCCGTGTGATATTGGCTGTGGGTTTGTTGTAAATAGCTTTTATTACTTTGAGATACATTACATCAATACCTAGTTTCTTGAGATTTTTTAGCATAAAGGGCTGTTGAATTTTTTTGAAGGCCTCTGCATTTATTGAGATAATCATGTGTTTTTTTGTCTATGGTTCTGTTTATGTGGTGAATTACATTTATAGACTTGCGTATGTTGAACAAACCTTGCATCCCTGGGATGAAGCCTACTTGATCGTGATGGATAAGTTTTTTGATGTGCTGTTGCAATTGGTTTGCCAGTATTTTCTTGAAGATTTTTGCATCTATGTTCATCATGGATATTGGCCTGAAGTTTTCTTTTTTTGTTGAGTCTCTGCTGGGTTTTGGTATCAGGATGATGTTGGTCTCATAAAATGATTTGGAAAGAATTCCCTCTTTTGGATTGTTTGGAATAGTTTCAGAAGGAGTGGTACCAGCTCCTATTTGTATGTCTGGTATAATTATAATTTGGCTGTGAACTCATCTGGACCTGGGCTTTTCTTGGTTGGTAGGCTATTAATTGCTGCCTCAACTTCAGCCTTTGTTATTGGTCTATTCAGGGTTTCAACTTCTTCCTGGTTTAGGTTTGGGAGGGTGCAAGTGTCCATGAATTTATCCATTTCTTCCAGGTTTACTGGTTTATGTGCATAGAGTTGTTTGTAGTAATCTCTGATGGTAGTTTGCATTCCCGTGGAATCAGTGGTGATAGCCCCTTTATCGTTTATTATATCTATTTGATTCTTCTCTCTTTTCTTATCAATGTGGCTAGCAGTCTATTTTGTTTATCTTTTCAAAAAACCAGCTCCTGGATTTATTGATTTTTTGAAAGGTTTTTTGTGTCTCTGTCACCTTCAGTTCTGCTCTGATCTTAGTTATTTCTTGTCTTCTGCTAGCTTTTGAGTTTTTTTTATTCTTGCTCCTCTAGCTCTTTCCATTTTGATAATAGGGTGTCAATTTTAGATCTTTCTTCTCATGTGGGCATTTATTGCTATAACTTTCCCTATAGGCACTGCTTTAAATGTGTCCCAGAGATTCTGGTACGTGTATTCATTCTCATTAGTTTCAAAGAACATCTTTATTTCTGCCTTCATTTCATTGTTCATCCAGTCAATGTTCAAGCGCCAGTTGTTCACTTTCCATTAAGTTGTCCAGTTCTGAGTTAGTTTCTTTATCTTGAGTTCTAATTTGATTGCACTGTGGTCTGACAGACTGTTTGTTATGATTCCCATTATTTTGTATTTGCTGAGGAGTGATTTACTTCCAGTTATGCGGTCAATTTTAGAGTAAGCACAACGTGGTGCTGAAAAGAATGTATATGCTGCAGATTTGGGGTGGAGAGTTCTGTAAATGTCCATTAGGTTTGCTTGGTCCAGATCTGAGTTCACGTCCTGGATATCCTTTTTAATTTTCTGTCTTATTGATCTGTCTAATATTGACAGTGGAGTGTTAAAGTCTCCCACATTATTGTGTGGGAGTCTAAGTCTCTTTGTAAGTCATTAAGAACTTGCTTTATGTATCTGGGTGCTCCTGTATTGGCTGCATATATATTTAGGATTGTTAGCTCTTCTTGGTGCATTGATCCTTTTACCATTATGTGATGACCTTCTTTGTCTCTTTTGATCTTTGTTGGTTTAAAGTCTCTTTTATCAGAGACTAGGATTGCAACTCCTGCTTTATTTTGCTCTCCATTTGCTTGGTAAATCTTCCTCCATCCCTTTATTTTGAGCCTGTGTGTGTCCTTGCACGTGAGATGGGTTCCTGAATGCAGCACACCCGATGGGTTTGGCTTTTTATCCAATTTGCCAGTCTGTGTCTTTTGATTGGGGCATTTAGCCATTTACATTTAAGGTTAATATTGTTATGTGTGAATTTGATCCTGCCATTTTGATGCTAGCTAGTTGTTTTGCCCATAGTTGACACAGTTTCTTCATTGTGTCAATGGTCTATACCGTTTGGTACATTTTTGGAGTGACTGGTACTGATTCTTCCTTTTTATGTTTAGTGCTTTTTTCAGGAGCTCTTGTAAGGCAGGCCTGGTGGTAATGAAATCACTCAGCAATTACTTGTTCGTAAAGGATTTTATTTCTCCTTCGTGTATGAAGCTTAGTTTGGCTGAATATGAAATTCTAGGTTGAAAGTTCTTTTGTTCGAGGATGTTGAATATTGGCCCCCACTCTCTTCTGGCTTGTAGGGTTTCTGCTGAGAGATCCACTGTGAGTTTGATGGGCTTCCCTTTGTGGGTAACCCAATCTTTCTGGCTGCCCTTAGCATTTTTTCCTTCATTTCAACCGTGGTGAATCTGATGATTATGTGCCTTGGGGTTGCTCTTCTTTAGGAATATCTTTGTGGTGTTCTTTGTATTTCCTGTATTTGAATGTTGGACTGCCTTGCTAAGTTGAGGAAGTTCTCCTGGATAATATCCTAAAGAGTGTTTTCCAGCTTGGATTCATTCTCTGCATCACATTCAAGTACACCTATCAAATGTAGTTTAGGTCTTTTCACATAAACCCATATTTCTTGGATGCTTTGTTCATTTCTTTTCACTCTTTTTTCTCTAATCTTGCCTTCTCGTTTTATTTCATTGAGTTGATCATCAATCTCATATCATTTCTTCTGCTTGGTCAATTTGGCTATTGACACTTATGTATGCTTCGTGAGTTTCTCGTGTTGTGTTTTTGAGCTCCATCAAGTCATTTATATTCTTCTCTAAGCTGTTTATTTTCATTAGCATTTCATCAATCCTCTTTCCAAGGTTCTTAGTTTCTTTGCATTGGGTTAGAAAATGTTCTTTTAGCTCAGAGAAGTTTGTTATTACCCACCTTCTGAATCCTGTTTTGTCAATTCATCAGACTCATTCTCCATCCAGCTTTGTTCCCTTGCTAGTCAGGAGTTGTGATCCCTTCGAGAAGGAGAAGTGTTCTGGTTTTTGGTGTTTTCATACTTTTTGCACTGGTTTCTTCCCATCATTGTGGATTTATGTACCTGTGGTCTTTGTAGTTGGTGACTTTTGGATGGGGTCTCTGAGTGGACGTCCTTTATGTTGATGTTGAAGTTATTTCTTTCTGTTTCTTAGTTTTCCTTCTAACAGTCAGGTCCCTCTGCTGTAGGACTGCTGGAGGTCCACTCCAGGCCCTGCTTGCCTGGGGATCACCTGTGGTGGCTGCAGAACAGTAAGGGTTGCTGCCAGTTTCTTCTTCTGTTATCTTTGTCCCAGAAGGAGACCCACCAGATGTCAGCCTGAGCTCTCCTTTCTAAGGTGTCTCTTTGAATATATGGGGGTCGAGGAGCTGCTTGAAGAGACAGTCTGTCCCTTATAGGCGCTTAAGTGCTGAGCTATGAGCAACGTTTTTCCATTCAGAGCCGCTGGGCAGGTACATTTAAGTCTGCTGCAGCGGAACTCATAATCACCTTTTAATACAGGTGCTCTGTCCTGAGAAGGTGGGGCTTTTCTTATAAGTTCCTGATGTGCTGCTGCCTTTTATTTCAGAGATCAATATGTAGTTTTTTAAATTTACATTTAATATCTTGTCAGATTAAACTACTGTCTTCTTTGCAAAACCATCTATCTATAAATTCTTCCTGTTTTGAAAAATTATGAGAACATTCCAATGCTGCAAAAATGTGGTTTCTCTTCTTCTCACAAGAATGCATATATTTGAAAAATTTTCTTCTATTAATAATAACAAACATTCATTCAATATCTGTGTGTGAGGCATTCTCCTTAAATTAGTTCCTTTAATTTCCACAACCATTATTCAGTTGCAAACTCATTAAGTTTGTGTCAAATAGGAAAGCAAGGCAGACAGCCATTAAGTAACACAAAAAACAAACCACAGCATATACAGGCAGAGCTGTATTTAACCCATATAATCTGTTCAAAGTTTGTATCCTTTTCCCTGGGTTTCTCACTCAGCACTCTACAGTTAATAATCAAAGTAGTGAAGGCAGTTTTATAGTTATACAATATAAGAAATATCAACAAGCACTTGAATGCACAAATCTCAATTTTTTTTCATAAATATTTACATAATGAAAATGCACTGCAAAATGAAAAAAGGTAGACATTGTAGAAAACTGGTAAATAATCGCTTCTCGGCCTTTGGGCTAAGAGCTGCGTGTAGAAAACTGGTAAATATAAATTGGCAAAAAAGAAATACATTGTTGTACCTGGGGCATAGAGATCACCCTATTCTACCCCCCACAGCCTACTCTCATACAACCATTAGGACAGGCCTAAACCACCTGGCACCATCTCTCAAGTACCCAAGCATGCCACCCAGAAACCTGGGAACAGTCCTGACTTGTTCACCACTGCTGTCATCTATGTACTCTTCCTGGGGGCTGGCCCACCCAGCCTGTTGAAGGCACTGCTAACACCAGTATGTGATGTCTGGGAGTCCAAGGGTTGTCCCATCATCACTACTGCTATTTCTCATGCCATGCATACTGCTTAGTGGTCCAGGAATTCACAACACACCTGCCCACTGCTGCCACTAAGGAACCCAAGCAAGCTTCCTGGAGGCCCAAGAATTGGCCCACTAACACCAGTGCCCTTGTGTGCCACTCAGAAGCCTAAAGACAGGCACACTTAGCCTACCAATATCACCCCAGGCCTGAGGACTGACTTACTTGGCATTCCTATCCCCCGTAAAATCTCAACACAATCTTCACAAACAACTGCAGTCTAAGAAACTGAGGAAATCACAGACACCACTGATGCTGTAAAAGTCATATGAAGACTACGCTACTGCAAACCCTAGAGTTAAAGCTAAAATGCCCCCTCAACCAATACCATGGATACATCCATAGGACAAATTTTCTCTTATGAAAACCCATCCAAAAAATTGAAAAAAGCTGGCCAGGTGCAGTGGTTCACTCCTTTTATCCAACACTTTGGGAGCTCAAGGTGGGTGGATCATGCTGAAGTCAAGAGTTTGAGACCAGCCTAACCAACATGACAAAACTCGGTCTCTACTAAAAATACAAAAATTAGCCCGGTGTGGTGACCATGCACCAGTAATCCCAGCTACTCATGAGGCTGAGGCAGTAGAATGGTTTGAATCTGGGAGGCAGAAGTTGCAGTGAGCCAAGATGGCACCCCTGTACACCAGTCTGGATGACACAGTGAGATATCACCTCAAAAAAAAAATTAAAAAATTAAAAAAAAATTTGAAACAAGCAACTATTATACAAGATGTGCAGGCATCAACATGAGGACACAATAGGACACGAGAAATAAAAAATCAAGGAAATATGATACCTCTAAAGGAGCACAATAGTTATCCAGCAAAAGAATCAGTTAAAAATAGATCTATAAAATGACTGAAAAAAGGATTCAACATAATTATACCAAAGAAGCTCAATGAGACACAGAGAACACAGGAAAACAATACAGAAAAATCAGGATATGAGTGACACAAGAAGAGAAAAACAAACACTGCATGTTCTCACTCATAAGTGGGTGTTGAACAATGAGTACACATGGACACAGGGAGGGGAACATCACACACTGGGGACTATCAGGTGGTGGGTGGGCTAGGGAAAGGAAAGCAGTGGGTGTGTGGATTGGGGAGGGCTAACATTAGGAGAAATACCTAATGTAGATGACAGGGGGATGGATGAAGCAAACCATTCTGGCACATGTATACCTATGTAACAAACCTGCAAGTTCTGCACATGTACCCCAGAACTTAAGGTATCATTTTAAAAAATTTTTAAAAAAGACTCCACCAAAAACTCATATGGCAAATTCAGAAAAGCTGTAGAATACAAAATCAACATACAAAAATCAGCCATGTTTTTGTACATCAGCAAATAACCAGCTAAAAAATCAAGAAGGTAATGTCCTTTCCAATATCTACAAAAAGTAAAAACCTTAGAAATAAATTTAACTAAGAAGATGAGGAACTCTACAAGGAAACATACACAAAACTGATTAAAGAAATTGAAGCGGACACAGGAAGATGAAAAGACCATGCTCATGTTTTGGAAGGATTAATATTGTAAAAATAGCCATACCACCCAAAGCCATTTACAGATTCAATACAATTTCTACCAATAAATCATGACATTCTTCACAGAAACAGAAAAGAAAAAAAAAAGTCTAAAATTCATATGGAACTAAAATAGCCTGAATAACCAAAGCAATCCTGAGCAAAAAGAGAAAAAAAAAAGCTGGAGGCATCATAATACCTGTCCTTAAAATATGTTACAAGGCTGTAATAAACAAAACAGTATGGCACTAGCATAAAAAACAGACATATAGACCAATGAAACAGAATAGGCAATCCAGAATTAAATCCACATATTGATAGCCTACTGATTTCTGAGAAAAGAGCTAAGAATATATATTTGAAACAGAGTAGGCTATTCAACTAATAGTACTGAAAAAAAAACAGTATCTATATGCAAAGGAACAAAATTAGATTCCTGTCTCTCATCATATACAAAAATTAATGCAAAATGAATTAAATTCTTAAATGTAAGTTCTAAAAGTATAAACCTAGTAGAAGAAAACACAGACAAACACTGTAGGGCATTGGTCTAGGCAAATACTTTATGGCTAAGAACCCAAAAGCACAAGCAACAAAACAATAGACATATGGGACACAAAAAGCCATATGGGACATAAAAAGCTTCTCCACAGCAAAGGAAACAACAAACAGAGTGAAGATACAACGTGTGGAATGGGAGAAAATATTTGCAAGCTATTTGTCTCACAAGGGACCAATATTTAGAATATAGAAGGAGCTCAAACAACTCAACAGTTAAAAAAAAATCAGTCCCATTAAAAAGTGGGCAGAATATGTGAATAGACATTTCTCTAAAAAGACATAAAAGTAGACAACAGGCATATAAAAAAACCCTTATCATCACTAATCATCAGGGAAATTCAAATCAAAACAACAATGAAATATCATCTAACCCGAGCTATAATAGTTCTTATCAAAAAGACAGAAACAAATGCAAATAAAAAATCTGGAGAAAAAGGAACTCTCATACACTGCTCCTGAGTGTATTAGTCCGTTTTCACACTGCTATAAAGATACTATCCAAGACTGGGTAATTTATAAACAAAAAGGTTTAATTGACTCAGTTCTGCATGGCTAGGAAGGCCTCAGGAAACTTATAATCATGGCAGAAGGTAAAGGGGAAATGATATGTCTTACATGGTGGCAGGAGAGAGAGAGAGAGAGCAGGGAAAACTGCCACTTTTTAAAACATCATATCTCATGAGAATTCCCTCACTATCATGAGAACAGCATGAGGAACACCACCCCCATGATCCAATCACTTCTTATAGGATCTCTTTCTTGAAACACGGTGATTACAATTTGAGATGAGATTTGGGTGGGAACACAGAGCTGAACCATATCATTCTACCCTTGGCCCCTCAGAAATCTCATGTCCTTTTCACCTTTTCCAACCAATCATGCCTTCCCAACAGTCCCCCAAAGTCTTAACTCATTCCAGCATTAACCTAAAAGTCCTAGTCCAAAGTCTCATCTCAGACAAGGCAAGTCCCTTCCACCTATGAGCCTGTAAAATCAAAAGCATGTTAGTTACTTCCAAGATACAATGGAGGCACAGACATTAGGCAAACGTACCCAGAACAGCGTGAGCTGTAACTTGACCACTTTTAGCCACTGCTAGAGCTGGAGTGGTTGGGACACAGGGCATCAAGTCCCAAAGCTGCATAGAGCAGCAGGGCCCTGGACCTGGCCCATGAAGCCAAATTTTCCCTCCAAGGCCTCTGGGCCTGTGGTGGAAGGGGCTGCTGCGAAGGTCTCTGACATACCCTGGAGACATTTTCCCCATTTCTTGGCTGTTAACATTCAGTCCCTGTTACTTATGCAAATTTCTATAGCTGGCTTGAGTTCCTCTTCAGAATATGGGTTTTTCTTTTCAACCACATTATCATGCTACAAATTTCCCAAACCTTTATGCTCTGCTTCCCTTTTTAAACATAAGATCCAATTTCAAACCATGTATTCATGAATGCTTTCACAATAAGCCAGGTCATATATTGAATGTTTTGCGGCTTAGACATTTTTTCCACCAGATACCCTAAATAATCTATCTCAAGTTCAAAGTTCCACAGAGGGCAGGGGCAAAATGCCACTAGTCTCTTTACTAAAGCATAGCAAGAGAGACCTTTACTGTAGCTCATAAAAAGTTCCTCATGTCCATCTGAGACCATCTCAACCTGGACTTCACTGTCCACATCAATATCAGCATTTTGGTCAAAGCCATTCAACAAGTCACTAGGAAGTTCCAAACTTTCCCCCACCTTCCTGTGTTCTTCTGAGCCCTCCAAACTGTTCCAAACTTTGTCTGTTACCCAGTTCCAAAGTCACTTCCACATTTTCAGGTTATTTTTATAGTATTACTCCACAATCAGTTCGAATTCTCTTTATTAGTACATTTTCGCACTGCTCTAAGGACACTAATTGAGATTGGGTAATTTAAAAACAAAAGATGATTGACTCACAGTTCTGCATGGCTGGAGAGGCCTCAGGAAACTTACAATCATGGCAGAAGGCAAAGGGGAAGCAAAATATGTCTTACATGGTGGCAAGAGAGACAGAGAGAGAATATGCATATGGGAAACAGTCATTTTTAAAATCATCAGATCTCATGAGAATTCCCTAACTATCATGAGAACAACATGGGTAAAACCACCCCCATGATCTAATTATCTTGCACCAGGTCCCTTCCTTGTCATGTGGGAATTACAATTCAAAATGATATTTGAGTGGGGACACAGAGTCAAACCATATTAGTGTGAATGAAAATAAGTATAGCCATTATGGAAAATAGCATGGTGCTTACTCAGAAAACTAAAAACAGAACTATCATGTGATCTAGCAATCTCATTACTGGATATTTATCCAAAGGAAAGAAAATCAGTCCATCAAAGGGATACTGCACTCCTATGTTTATTTTAACTCTATACACAATAGCCAAAATATGGAATAAACCTAAGTGTTCATCAACACATGAATAGATAAAGAAAACATAGAATATGTCCACAATGGAATATCATTTGACCATGAAAAACTACTGAAATCATGTCATTTGCAGCAACATGGATGGAATTGGAGGTTATTGTGGTAAGTGAAATAAGTGAGGCGCAGAAGAAGGACAGATGAGGAGAAGTTGGTTAATCTGTACAAACATACAGTTAATTAGAAGACATACGTTCTAATATTTAATAGCAGAGTAGAGTAACTACAGTTAACAACAACATATTGTATATTTTAAAATAGCTACAAGAGACAATTGAAATGTTCCCAACATAGAGAAATAATAAATGCTAGAAGTAATGAATATCCTAAATACGCTGACTTGATCATTACAGATGCTATGGGTGTAACAAATGATCAAATGTACCCCATAAATATGTACATACATTATGAATCAATAAAATAAAGGGGACTCCAGAGAATTCTGTAGCCCTCTTTCTACCATATGAAGATACAACGAGAAGTTGGTTGTCCAAAACCTAGGAGAGGGCTCTCATCAGAACCCATGCTGGCACTTTGATCTCAGACTTTGAACCTCTAGAATTGTGAGAAATAAATTTCTGTTGCTTTAGGGAAAAAAAAAACCAAATGTATGAATAGGATTCAATAATAGGTGGGTTAGAAAGTTAATAATATTAACTAGAAACAATTTCATGAAAAAAATAGATTTCTGAGCATATGAAGGATAGTGGGATAGCATAAATCCAGAAAACTCTATTTTTAAAATATTTAAAAATTTGGAAACAGAAAAGGTAAATATATATACACACATATACAAACATGTATCATGCATGCACATATACATATACATATGTGTGTGTATGTATGTATATACCAGAGGTCAGGCCACATTATGATGACTGGTAAATAGAATTTTCTAAAAAGATTAAGCACTTTTGTAGGCAACACTAAATTGATAGTATACCCTCAATACATATCTCTACAAATCAAAGGTTATCAAGCTTAAACATTATTTGTCCCAAGGAACATTGAGGTATAAAAATTTAAATCATCAAATATGGACAGGAATGGTCATATCAGGAATCCACATTTCCAGTCACTGGCCTGGAGAGAGCCATTACACTCCTTTCAGAGGTTCATAATGTCACTGATTGTGACCAATTATTAGTGAAATCTGATCAGTATAAGAAAGAAGTACCAATAAATGATTATATAAAATATAAGTATAGAATTATATAAAGACCCAACAATACCTAGAAAAAGATAGTTGAAAAAATAATATATGAAATAAATAGATAAAAAAAACAAAAAATAGAAAAATTAGATTACAAAAAGAAATTATAGCATCAATATAATTCTACAAATCCTGAATTGAGCAGATGCAAAGATTAGTTCAGAATGACAAAGTAAGTTTAAAAAGTGGCAATTTTAGTCTTTATTTCATGAGTGTCAAAGGACATTCTTTTAACTCCTAGCAACGTAACACTTTTTTAAGCCCTTCTTCAACATTCTAGTTTTCTTCTATCCAGTTGCTGCTTGGAAGATTTTCAAAGGGCAAAGGCCCTACAGTATCTTTCAAGCTGGGGCTTAAGATGCATCCCTTACACCCAAATCTAGAGATTGATTTATCAGCTTTTGCTAAATCTTCATCCTCTCTTACTGAGTCTATAATTTCTTGCCTTGACTCTTCTCTCAGTAGAAGAAAACAGGAGAAAAGAAGAGGGGATGGAACAAAGGAGGAGAGAAGTACACGGGAAACACAGGTTAAATTATCTTATCATTTTTATAATATTATTATAAAACCATAATTATTTTAATTCAAGTTATATTGAATGCTTACTTTGTGCCACAGAACTGTGCTTATTTTTTTAATGCATTATCTAATTTAATTCTCCCAAAGACCATACGTTCTAAATTATATTACTACAAACATTTTTGAGAGCAGGAAATTGAATATTAGGAAGGTTAGAGTAATCATTTCAAGGTCTCATCAAAGGCTGGCAGAAATAAGACTCAGGCAGATTCTAACCCTTAGAATCACTGTCTAAACCATCATAATCCCTGCCTCCCCTAGGCCATATTTCCACTGAAAGTATGAAGGGCAAAGGAGGGGAACTAGTGGGAGAAGATCTTGTAGTTTAGGGGGTGTCTTATGAATACCAGGCTAGTATGGTTCCACAGATCATGAAGAATATGTCTCTGAGCTTGAATTCCAATAAAAATTATTTTAGTTCCTAAGTAAAATCTTACCTTTTTCTTTATACATTACAGCAACCTCTAAAGAACGCATCAGGGTTCAACAAACTATAATTTAACCAATGAAATTAAAACTGAATATCAGTACAATTTGGTTATTAAAATCCATATGAGGCAGTTAGATAAATCTGTGATCATTTACCTCTTAAACGACAAAGGCAAGACAAAAGCTAAGCAGGGGTTGGTAGTAAAGTGATAATGAAGATAAGATAATCTGCTCTATTTTCCCTCTTTCAACTAAAATTATACATATATATATATATTTCTCTTTTCAAGTATAATTATATATGTGTATGAATTATATATATCATATAATATACATCTGCATACATACACACACATATATATGGGCCACACTTACTGGAAAGCTAGAAGAGAATATCTGCTCCCTCTGAGGGTAGAATGCAGAAGAAAGAAGCTCAGATTCGATGGGTACAGACCAGACAGGCTATTGTGACAGCTAAATGCAGCCCTTCACGCCCTTCACGGCTAGTTCAAACATCTGTCAACTGGAATGTGGGCTGCCTTTCAGAGCCTACGTCAGACTAGATTGGTGCCGGAGCTTTATTTTCTTTGCAAAATAAGTTAGTTAACCCACAAAAAATTTTGTCAGCCAAAAACTTGTTTTGTTTTGCAAAGCTTTAAAACTGTGCAATATGGTCCTACACATTTTAGTAAAACTATAGTGATCATTCCAAATGGCTGGCTTGAAAAGAACATGAGAAATGTCTGTAAATATATTTAAATATTAGCCTTCTTACTAACTTATTTCTTGGTGTATCTTATACCTAGTCAAATTACTTTTAAGAATGGAATATGTAACAGAGAAACAGGCAGAACAGTGATGAATGCTAATTTCTATGGCTGAGCTATTGTCATAGAAATAGGCTTAGTTGCCCAGTACTATTCCATCTATCCTAATTAACAGCATGACTGATGAGTCTACAATATTAAAAGAACAGTAAAATCTATATATGCTTACATTTTCCTTATACTCTGGAAAAATTCAGTATACATTTTTAAATAATTGAAGAATTTAAGAAATTAGATATTCTAAAAAGTTCCCAATAATAAAAATTGACAGTTTAATATTTTTATTTCACATATATAGAATTTAAATATCTCCCAATATAAAAAAACACAAATAATGGATGCTGTGAATAGTTAAAATATTTATATGTACTTAGATTTCATTTACAGAATAATCTGATAATAACCAGCAATTACCAAGCTATCAATGTCCATGTTTAATGCATATGTTATTTCTGTTTCTGATTCCTATCACATGATACATTTCCTTTGTAAGGGTCTAAATTAGGTGCTTCCAGAGTTACCCAAAAATTAAAACATAGCTTTTATTTGAAAGAAGCATGAAGAAAACAAAAACAACAATTCCAAACTATGTAGAAACACAGAATATTAGTATGTAAAATTTCTCAGATATACTAATTTTCTCAGCAAAAATCCATCAAAAATGTTTATTTTTTCTTCTGGTAAGAAGTCATTCTTTTGGAATGACTTTTGGACACCTCCATTCAATATTGACCAGGAGAACTTAGAACACAGTCTTTTTCAGGTTACTCTGTCTATTGTGCCAAGCAGGGTTTTACTTGTGATAATATTTCACTCTTCTCTCAAGACTTGTTATTAGCACTCTTGGCCTGAGCTACAAGTGCTCCAAATGTTATATGCAATGATGTACATATAAATGTAATTACTCTTGAGTATTTTATATATGAGCAGTTTATAATGTGTACATTTTACTCTAATATATCTACTAGAAGTTAAAGAGTGATTCCGCATTTTTCTTGGAAGATGGTCCATTGATTTCATTTTATTCTAGAACTATCTAGAATCCTAGCAAATTAAGCATCACTGATCTGCATCTTTTTTCTTCCTTTTATATTCTA
The DNA here is from genome assembly GCA_963573385.1 of Cacajao melanocephalus. Classification (NCBI taxonomy): domain Eukaryota; kingdom Metazoa; phylum Chordata; class Mammalia; order Primates; family Pitheciidae; genus Cacajao; species Cacajao melanocephalus. Next base: position 40,717 of record CAUYLG010037635.1, read on the forward strand.
GTTTTAATAAAACTGCTTATATTTCTCTTGCCTTTTATTTTTCCAAAAGCATCCTGTGGATAATAATAATATCTGTCTTTGTAATACCTCAAATAGCATTTCATACATTGCCTTGCCTGCAGTAAGTGTATAAAAGTGCTTTTCAATAAATGGATGAATTCAACCACAAAGTTCATTTAAACAATAAAATAAATAGGTATTTGGGAACTCTGAATAACAATCACACTTTGCCATCTAGCTAGAGTGTATTACTTCCCAGAGGTACAGTGAACCAAATCTGTCAGCAGCTCAGACCGGGGAGGAATGTGAGTACAGCCTCTGTCCCGTTTCTAAATGAATTTATAGTAACAGTTCCTTGAACACATTTATCTTTCCATTAAATAAGTGCAGGCAGGTCCCCTTTGAGATCTGAATGCTAGCTGGCAGGTGGCAGATCCATTCTGGAACTCCTGCATCTCAGATTTTGCTCATTTCTGAATTTCCATTTGAGGTACAGTGCATAGCAAAAGGAGCTGCTTAGTCTAATAAATAGAAGTTTATGAATTCTGAATCTTTCATTGACTTAATCTTTTAACTAAAGCAAATAATAATAAAAAAAACTCCCTATTGTCTTGTTTCCTCATTTTATAATTGGAAATTAAAAATGATGATCTGATGATTTTCTTGTTTGAAAAATTACTTTAAAAATCAGGTAGTTCCAAGGAAAAAAAAATGTTGTTTCTTTAGTTAGAAGATATAGATATTAACAGTGATGGGCAAAGGGGTAGATCCTGACCTTGGGATCTCCCTTGCACCGTCAGCACAAGCCTAAATGGGACAGACAATCGCCCATCCCTCTAAGCAAGAAGTAGGGGGTCACACATGCAGAACAGGCTGGTGCTCACTCATTCAGCTGGCAAACTGCACTGAGCACTCTGCCCGGCACAGAGCAGGTGTGTGGTAGCTGCTAGCTGAACTGAGGGACTGATGAAGAAATGCCCTCAGACCCAGTTGGGAGCCAATTGTCAGAGACAATTCTCCCAGTTACACTGCAGCTGCCATTATGCTTTCTCTGTTGCTGGCTCTTTGTGTTAGTCTGAAACAGAGTTCTTTACCAGCAGCTGCGTGGACTGCACAGACTGCATGAGACAATACATTAAAGCAGTTTGCACAATTCCTGGCACACAGTGCATAGGCAGGTGTTGGACGATGATGGTGATGATCACCAGAAGAGCGGTAATCTCTTCAGATGGATACTCTCCAGAACAAGGAACCAGTTTAGAAACTATAATGTTTCAACGCTTCTGCGCCCACTGTTAGCCTAAATGGGAGAACAGGCCTCATGCTGTTTTAGACAGCATATCAGGTTCTAGAAGGCGAAAGAGCAAGAAGGATATTAACATATAATAGCCTGATCCCTATACAATGTAGTATGTACATGATGCTGTAATTCAATTGAAGCCGGGATGCAAAAAAGAAAAAACAATTGAGTACAGATGAGTTACTCACAAATTTAGAATTCAAGAATAAAGATAAGTGGTAAAATAATATAATGTCTTGTATTTAATATAAATGAAGTACTGCTATTGGACAGGTAATTTCACTCCAGCATGTAAAATTGAATAAGCATGACTCTTATTTTTTTTCTAATCTTCAGTTTCTTCATCTGTAAAAGGAGGGTATTGAACCAGGTGGATTTTAAGGTGTCCTGTGGCTAACATTCGTATTACTGGAGAACCCACGTTTTACTCTAATTTTATACTGGTTTTATAATATAACCATAATATTTATTTGTCTGTCTCCTCTCCATAATTATTTATTCTTTACATTCTACAGATGTCTGTCTCTCTCCATAATTCTTTATAATGTTGTGTGCTTGCTTAATAAACTATTGCATCAACATTAATAAATAAGGGTAATCAAAAGTCATTATTCTTAGGCCACTGCCTGTGTTCATGTCCTACAAATTACTGTCTGAATCAATAAAACCTGCCAATATTTATATTATAGTTTTTTTCTTTGTCGTTTCACCTTCAATACTGTTAAACTTTTCATGCACATTAAGTCTCAGCCTGGCCTCCTCATTCTCTGAAGAAGAAAACTAGGATTCTTTCTTTCCTACCCAAAGTCATTCTCTAATATTACAGCATTCTACCTTTTTTTGCCTCCTCTTACACAGTGAAAATATGAATCTGCTTGTGATTTGTTTTTGAACCAGAGAAATTTTATTACAAATTAATTGAATAAAAAAAATTCAGAAGTTATATTGACGAAATACCTTTAAAAATATGTGGATATTTAGTAAGATTGCACCACTGCACTCCAGCCCAGGTGACAAAGTAACACCATATCTCTCTCTCTCTCTGTCTCTGTCTCTCTCTCTCTCTCTCTCTCTCTATATATATATATGTGTGTGTGTGTGTGTGCGTGTGTGTGTATATACACACACACACATATATACAAACATATATACATATATATATATATATACATATGTACACACACATACATATATGAAGATTTTTTTTTGTCTCTACATGTATGGCAGTGAGTACCCATGAGGGCTGAAAGGAAGAGACAAATTGATGAGTTAGGAAGAATATTCAAACTCAGCACTGCTGTAAAGATCTAGTAAAGGAGACAGCGCAGAGTGATAGTGGTTGCTGGGATTCAGATAAGAAATGGTCTGGGATAGAATTAATGCCATGAATAATTAACAAATCCATTTGTTTAGTGTTCCTGTGAATTTGAATAAATGTCTATGTCTCTCCAAACCAGTGCTCTCTGGCTTAAGCTGAAAGCTACCAAAAAATAGTGACTGCCAATTAGCTTATTTTGAACAACAATCAGTAAATACAGCCTATAATGTGGCTGATACTAGTTTTAACAATAAGAGTTTTCATTGGTCCTTTATGTTTATCTCACACAATTATGGGCTTTCAATCTTTCAGAAACTCTTGTTGGATGCCATTTTCTTTAACAACATTCAGCAAGATTATTTTACAAGCAGTATTATTTCCCCGTATAATTTTAAAGCTTCATAAGGAATGATGTTCAGTACATGAAGTTTTAAAGTTATAAAAGTTAAAGCTTCAGAAGATGACTACTTTGCCTTTTATCCAAGAATAGTATGTACTTATCATACATATTTTCTCTATAGCTTCTCTTTCTGTCATATGCCTCTTTTAAAGTACCATTCTCCTGCAGGAAGTCCTATTTGTTTTTACTGCCATGCTATCTAGACTCTCGTAAACATTTATATACAAATTCCAAGATGTTTAGACAATTTTCAAACATCCTGTACAGAAACTCTTCACTTTTTAAATATAAATGATTAAAGGACAGCTGTGAATCAGGTTAGAAAATGCCAACAGCTTTTCAATTAAAAGTTCCATTTAACTAATGTAATTATTCTTACCTAATTATTTTTTTTTCACTAAGATAAGTCCATTGAGATATCTCATTCTGTTTTAAAATGTTACATGAAGCTATTACTAATGTCCATGAACCACGTTGTATTGATGAGATTGTTAATGAACTCTCTAGCAACAATGCACTGGCCTTAATAATTTGGAACCTGTTAAATCTTGCCTGCCTTTTACTACATTTAGAACTGCTATTGATCTAGAGAAGAGTCAATATCAAGGGCAAGTATTCTTTGCACTTCCAGCTGGTCTCCAATACATTCAATTATCTAGATATTTGCAGCTCAAATTAGCTTCTTGTATCTAAAAATTTATATTCATCGACATTTATATTTACATTTTTCAATATGATGAATTAAAACAGATTTTATGGCTTTAACAGACTTTTTTCCTAAATTTGGAACCTAGATGTATGCAAACCAAAAATATACTAGAAATTTGGGTTCATGAGTTCAAATGTTTATGTAACTATTAATTCCAAATACCTATAAAAACTGATAACCTAAAAAATTAAATTATACCAAAGGCCTACTGTAAGCATGATTTGAAGATGACTTTAAAATTTAGAGAGATATTTCTAAAAAAACATAAAACCATACATACACAAATAAAACATACCAGTATGTATCCTTTATGACCTTTTATGTTCTTACTGTGTTTAGATTTTATCTTGTGCTCATTATTCTATAAGAACTGTAACAGCAACTTCTCACAAAATTTTGGAAAAGTACAATTTTCATAGAAAGATTAGGCTATTTGGAGTTTTAGCTTTGTAATTTATTGGTGGCAACGAGAAGTCATATTATCTTTCTTAGCCTCATTTTCCTGATCTTTAAAATAAGTAAAATAGTAATCTATCTCACATAGTTGTTGTAACAATAAAGTTAATTTATAAAAGCATGGATTATTAAGCTATTTAAGTATGTCATAATTATAAAACAAATTAACTGAAAATCTCAAGTATGTTAAAAACTGAATATCAATTTAGATGGGACAGAGGTTTTTGGTTTCATTTTTTAAACAAGGATTGATTTATACACTCATAATTATACTGTACCTCAGAGCCCTAACTTAAAGATCTTCCATCTCTTCACTATTTTTTTTTTTTTGAGACAGAGTCTCACTCTGTCCCACAGTCTGGAGTACAGTGGCACAATCTCAGCTCACTGCACCCTCTGCCTCCCGGGTTCAAGCAATTTTCCTGCCTCAGTCTCCTGAGTAGCTGGGAATACAAGCACCTGCCACCACACCCAGCTAATTTTTTTTTGTATTTTTAGTAGAGAAGGATTTCACCATGTTACCCAGGATGAATCAATCTCCTGACCTTGTGATCCACCCACCTCAGCCTCCCAAAGTGCTGGGATTACAGGTGTGAGCCACCATGCCCAACCTTCTTCATTATTTTAATTAGCATAATTTTTTTCCTATTTTGAAAATATATTGCTTTAACTAATTAATATTTTATTGCCATGAAGAAATGCCTCTGTTTGCTCATTCTTAGGTCTCTTGAATATCCTTTCTCCATATGAACATATACTTTCTCACTGTATTCTTTCCTTTGTAAGTGCATTACAGTTTGATTCAGTCATTCAACAACATTTATGTTATTAGTGTGTTACTAACTACAAATATAATTATTTTCTTGTGCAATAAAACTTGGAAATCAAAGATAATTTAGACCTTTGAGGTACTTCCAGTAGGTGAGTGGGACAAACAAGTAAACCAAAATTTTAACACAATGCCATATGCAAGGTAATAGAAGGGTATTTAATTTCATCTGGAGTAGTTCCTATCTATTAATGTTAGAAAGTAGTATTTGTTTCAAAGATTTTTCAATCAACATCAATAGCTTCAAAAAGAAAAAAAAATGGAGTGGAAAAAAAGCTAAAGAATCAAAAGTTGAGAGGAATGGTGGCATTAGCGAAATGGTCAAACCAGAAGATTCACTAGTTATTTTCAAGATTATTCATTTTCTGAGATTCCTAACATCTGCTTTCAGGTTATTAAAATATACTTTTCCTTTTAGAGGATAAATATTAAAGGATTTATTTAAGTTCATTCTTATTTCATCTTAGAACTGATTCATGTAAAAGACTCAAAGAGTAGAACATGGAACTCAGAAGACCAGGAGTATGATCCTGGTAACTCAGTAGCATCTTCGGTGGGAACTGTTGTTTTGCCTTCTCAGCATCTCTTCTTATTGCAGCAGAATCCTCTTCCACTTCAGTCTATTTCCTGCTTTAATCTCCTAACTCCAGGTATAAACATATATTTCAGGCCTTGTCACAGCTATTGCTTCAGGTGTGGCCCGGTGAAACAAACTCGGCTCACTGGTTAAACCCACGCTTTTGGAGGAAGCCATTAGGAAAGAGGTACTCTCTTTCTTGTGGGATCCCAGACTGGATTATAAACCTTGTTGCCACCTTTACATCTCTGAGAGTGAGGCCAGTAGAGACAAAAGAGGAAGTGGGAGAAGAGGAGCCTGTTGATAAGGACTTTCTTTGTGCACTTGGATCCAGCTGATTTGAAGACAAATTATCCTGTACTTGAAAAGAAAGATAACTAATATGCTTATATTTGCTATTAACTATTTTTAATAAAATTTTGGACAGCTGAAAGTGAAAGAATCAAATAATATAGGCTGAGTTTGGTTTCTTCAAGGCAAAGTGAGATCATTACTTGTATCTCCATGTAGAGTTGAAAGATACATTTAAGGAAAATGAGAAGATGTGTATAAAATCAAACCATGAATAATTATACATTTGAAAGTACTAGAGAACATAATAGTTATATAAAATAAATTTATTTAATAGATAATTATCTTCTAATTATTAAGACTTTTTTTTGTAGAAAAACATTCAATTTAGTAGGAAAATTTTAGATAATCACTAAGCTATTCCTATAGTTTTGTAAAGGCATAAAATGGAACACATGTGAGTTGGCACAGGAGAACACACTATACCTGCCAAAAATACATGGATCTGAATTTTGTTTGAATCAACACTACTCTTCCTATTGTGACTATGCAGGTTCAGGGATAATCAGAATGTGTACTGAAGCAAAGAACTTTAATGGTACACTGCTGTGAACACTAATAAGAAAGAAATCATAGAGGACTCCAGAAACAAATGCAAACTAATACTCTACAATGCCCTTTTAGCCAGTAGGTTAATAGACTGACATCAAAATTGGAAATGACCAATTAAGTTGTATCAGCTAACTCTTGACATTTATACTTCTGAGTTTTATACTTGATGAAACACATTATACATCACCAACCAGGACATAAAAGACTTTCATTACAACAACAATTTTTGCACTGAATCGTATGTCATTTAGGAAATTAATTCAAAGTAGACAAAGAGCAGTAGGTGAGGGTGATGCCACTTCACTCAGGAGAAATAACAGTTTGGTAACCTTCACCTGCTTGATCTGATGACTGAACAGCTGCAGCCCAGGCAAGACGGGATGGTGATGTATGGGCAAGGACTCAGAGGAAAACCAGAATGAACAGCAACTCCACAGAGAAATAAGAAACAAGGGATGTTAGAAATGTTTTTAAAAGCATAGGAATCATTGTTAGAAAACCAAAAGGAGGTTTCAGACAAAACAAAGCAGTAACGATAGACCTGTGAAAGGCGTCAAAATCAAAAGAGTCACTAATGTTAAAAAATGAACAAACAAACAAAAAGACCTGACAAATAGAACCAAGGACAGCCTTAAAGGGAAGATTGTCATTCTTGTATGCCTGATAACTAAAAAATACAACAAAAACCACAATCTTGCACAAAGGCTGTCAGAACCTTACACAAATTATATTTCTACAAGGGCATCTGCCTAGCAACTGCCTGTCTAACCTCGGATTGGCAACACCCTAGTTACTGATGTTTGTAGCCAAAAATAATTATTTCAGAAGAATTATATAATCCTTCTGCTTTTTCTCTTTGAAAACCTCTGTTTTCCTTTACCTCCCTAACTATGTACTTCAGGAGGCCAAGGTGGGTGGATCACTTGAGCCCAGGAGTTTGAGACTAGCCTGGGCAACATGGTGAAACCCCATCTCTACTAAAAATACAAAAATTAGCCAGGCATGGTGGCGCAATTCTGTGGTCCCAACCACTTGGTAGGCTGTGGTGTGAGGATCACCTCAACCTGGGAGATAAAAGTTACAGTGAGATGAAATTGCACCATTGCACTCCAGCCTCAGGGATAAAGCCAGATCCTGTCTCAAAAAAATAAATTAGCTAGAGCTGTATTTATTACATAAGGATTGATGTTAAAATTTCCATATTTATATTACAAAATAATATATTCCTATTATAATGCATTGTAATAGTACAGAATTATATCTAATAAAACATTTCAGATCCCACCACCCATGATCCTGACTTCCTTAGAGATAATTAATTATTCTCAACAATGTGGATCTATATAGACACATTCACACACATATTGTGTTTATTTTTATTATTTTAATCAAAAGTAAAATATAGTGTGATTTGCTTTAAGAAAACTTGAGAATATATTTTTCCGAGTTAGTATTAATAGATATACCTCATTATTTCAACTAATAAATGTATTTCAATTATGCATATTCTTAAAATGTACATTATTTAGGTGTGAAACAAAATATAGCTTATGACTTTCATATTAATTTAAATACATATTATCCATCTATCTTCATAAATACATAAAGAGAGAAAAAGAGATCATAATAAATCCAAAATGTTTATAATGGCAATGGGATTACAGAAAAGTTTACCTTTCTTCTTTATATTTCTACATTCTGTGAGAAGAATACTCTCTTAAGGAGAAAAAAAAGTTGAAGTAATTACTTTTTGGAGGAAATAAACAAATAAAGTACAATTTTACTCATGATTGATATGTAAGAATTATAAAAGTATTGTGATGATAAACTGTAGAATTAATGGACCAAAAGAAAATTAAAATTTCAATTAAAAGTAGTAGTTATTACTCTGAATTCTAGACAGTATTCAATGTTTAACTGAGTTATTTCTAATTTCTCAGAAGTTTACAAATTTCCCCTCTTTTCATATGTAAACTCAACCAGAAGTAGGAGTTAGGCACCAAGATTACTAGTTACATAAAAAGAATTGCCTAAAAGCCACGTCAGTCTAAAGGCAACCCCTGTGGACACCTACAAACAAGCAGCAATGCCATCATATCTACTGTGTCAGGAGAAATACAAAGTTATTTTCCAAAAATGAACATCAAAGGGAATTAGTGGTTAATCAAGTAGTATCATAAAGCTTTTTCACAAACATTGTTCTGTAAATTAAAATCGTATCTATTTCCTGGAAGCGAAGCCCCAAACCTAAATAAAATTACAGCAGCACTGGCTAAGAATGGGGCTCATTTGGAACCGGACTAATACACTTTCTTTCTGTCTTGAACAGAGTTGTGAGTAGGACACTCAACTCCAGAGGACAAAACTCCCAGATGGCAGTTGGCCATAAAGACATGCTGTAGTAACCTAGAACACAGTTTGACAATTACCTGTCATGACTAGATGTTTTAAACTAAAATAGTTGTTTCATGTTTTACACCCAACTTTATCATAAAAAAGAATTTGAAGTAAGTTTAGAAGATATTATTATACCAACTGAATGCTATACAACTTTAAGATGTGCTCATTTATATCAAACATTACTTTAGTGCTTAAAATATTTCAGGAACTGTTCAGAGTATCATTTTGATATCCTTAATTATCAAATCTTCAAACACAAGATTTATTCAAAAATTGAGGTAATGATTAGAAACATATGCTTAAGAATACAGCTACTTCACTTCAAAAAAAAGTTCTAGTAAATTTTACGATTTATTTTTTTTGTAAACAGAAGTCCAAACACACTGAGTAGTTATTATAAACGTAAGTGGAATAAGTGCATACAATATATCAGGCAAATAGGTTCCAAGAATGCCAGATTTTGTTCATCATTTTCTTAAAATAATTTCTTCATATTAAAAAATGTTTTAGCTTGATGTTTAGATTCTTATTCTAAACAATGTATCTTGCAAAACATAAGTAGTTTAACATGCTTTAATCAAGAACTGTTTAAATGTCAATGATATTAAACTCATATGCAACATTTTTGAAATTTAGGCTTTGTGATACAAAAAAATAAAGGATTCTACAAAAATGACTCCTAGCATTTTTGGAGAAATTAAGTAGATGTATAAGAAAATCCAAATTTGCCATCTACTATGTTTCTAATTTCTAAATAAAGAGTAGTTTTAATCACATGTACGCGGATTAAACCCTACTTTAAAAGAGTGCCTTCCATTTATACAAACTTTCAAGAATACAGGTTATAAGATTAATTTCTGCTTCATCAAGAGGGAGAAACAGGGCTTAGTTTCATAAGAAAACATTCCTTGAAGAAAAAAAATATCTTGACTGTTTTCATGTGACTTCTCCAGGTAGCATAGCATGTATCTGCCTCTGGGTTAGGCAGATTAATTTTGGGACTAACACAAGTAGCTTTTGCAAAAGAGAAAATAAATGCAGTCTCCAAAGCTGAAATGCAATCTGAAATAATTGAATTACTACATTATTCTTCCTAGAAAAAAAAACAATATGTGTCCAATAGCCATTATCATTGTCATTTATATGTTAGTACATTAACATATACCTAATGTCATTTAGATTCAGAAGGAATTCAGAGTGAAACACACAGAAATAGCACACATGCATTCAGTACTCAACTGCCCTATGCTAGGCACTAAGCTAATGCTAAAGGCATAAATACAAGCAAAATATATGTAATGCCTGCCTTTACAGACTTCATGCCCAGTAAAATGTAGCCAATTGAAGATGCTGTACAAATTAAGGTTAATAAATACTAAAACTGAAATGAGGAACAGGGTGCTATAGAATGCACATACAAAAATCACTGAAATTAATTTGGGGGACTCAGAGAAGGCTTTCTGAAGAAAGTGATGTTGACACTAAAGAAGTATAAGAGTCAGGTGGAGAAGAAGAAAGATGTGACAGCTCAGAAATGAGAGAGAACAAGACAGTGTTGAGAAACAAGACAGTGTTGAAAAATGTTCCTTATAGATGAAGCACCAATGAAAGTGCAGATTTGCAGTGATAATGGATAAGTCTAGAGAAAGTAATAAATAATGATTAAAGAAAAATGAAGGTTTCAACAGCTATGTCTAGGAGTGTAGATTTTATCTGTAGGATGAGGGAAATTCATTAAAGTGTTTTCAGAAGACAGACAAGATCAGACTTACTTTTAGGAAAGAACACCTCCTGAATGGGGCGAAAGACAGGCACACGCACACTGAAATAAAACTAGAGGCAGGAGATCCTTCAGGTGACTCGTTAAAAATAATCCTAGTAACTTTAGCCTGGGTAACAGGGTGAGATCTCATCTCTAAAATAATGATGATGATGGTGATGATGAAGAGAGGGGTGGCTACAACTTCCAGGTTTTTTAGTGTTTGGGCCAAAAGGAAGATGGTCATGATATTCACTGAGATAAAGTAATGCAGATAACTGCTTTTAAAAATACACTTTCACATATTTCTTCTCTCACCTTGCTTTTCTTCAGAGCACTTATCAGTTTCTGATCACACACACACACACACACACACACACACACACAGTGTTATATTTTCCCTCCTCTAAAACATAATCTCTATGTGTATAGAGACTTTATTTGACTGCTGTGTTCCCAGCAATCAAGAGATTTCAGGTGGGAAGATGACGTTGTGTCTCCAAACTTGCAAGTGGAGGTGTCTGGTAGATGGGCTAGGTACATGAGTTCATGGCTCAAAGGACAGGTGTGGGCCTGGGTAATAAATCTGGATATCATAAACTTAGGAGAAGGATTGGAACCACAGGATCAAATGACACTCAGGAATAAAGGTAAATTGAGAGAAGACAGCTCTGAGATTCACCAACATATAAATGATGAAGGAAGAGGAATATGACAGAAAGAGACAGTGAATACAGAAAACCAGGAGATATTGGTGTCAGGGAAGCCAAAGTACAGGATTTAAAACCTTGTTTAAGTTTCTGATCTTGGGTTCACCTTCCTTAAACACAAATGTTTATCTCTCTTCCTGTTAAATCAGATAATACATTCAAGTTGTTTTTGTTCTTAGACTTAATTGTGCAAATACTGATTTTATTTAAATACTGGAAGCAAACAAGGCTGGTTTCATAATTTGCAGGGCCCAGTACAAAATAAAAATGTATGGGCTCTTTTCCCAACAGTATTAAAAATTAAATAAATTTCCATGTGATTATATAGAACACATACCCATGAAACTATCCTGAAAACAATCTAAATTTTTAAAATTTCAACCAAGTTTAGATGAATTAACAGGAATATGTTGTTTTTCATAAAAGATTTGCACTATTTCATCTGGCTAAATTTTTTAAACCTTGAGAGAACAAAGAAACAGAATTTCCCCTGGTTACTTAGTTAATGGCATGAGGTGCATTCAAACAGGGATTGATCTGAGTAAAAAAATCACAGATGATTTTGATTGGTTAATAAATTGAATAAGATGCTAACTTCCCCATAGTAAGGAAAATTAGATGAGAAATGTGTATCTTCTCAGAGACATAAACATTCATAATGCAAACAGCTAGTTATTTCATGTTGTTTAATCAGCTATCAGCAGCTAACAAAGAGTGACTAAATAAGACCTATGTACCATTTCTAGAAACCTCACATTCAGAGTGGTTTTCAGGAATGAATGAATTAGGACAATTACGTGACCCAGAGCTTTGGTACCCAGGAAATCACTCAGTTGTTAAAAATAAATCCTGCTACTCCAATGTTCTTACTATACTGTCATCGAATCAAAGCAGTAGGAACAGCCACTTTGATTTTCTGCCAAGACCCTCAATCTGCACATTGTCCTTTTGTCATTTCTTATTTCTCTGGAGGATGGCCTTGATGTTCTTTGAAACATTATTTCATTTGTACATGAGCGTCTCCAAGGAACACCAAGCATGATTTGCCCTGGCACTGTGGCCTCTTGTAGACAGCCCTGGGATCTATACCTGCTGCTGAGACTGTCTTGCCTGACTCTAGGAGATATACAGTCAAAAGCTAGCTCTTAAGCCTAATGATTCAGTCATAAAGAAGTTTCTCAGCAAAACAAATACATGAAAAAAATGTATTGAAAACATCACACTTTGATGATCACTTTGGTTTGCTTCTAGATTAACCTAATGGGTATCTGAAACTGGCCTGCCTAACATATGTACTGTTTAGCTGAATATTAACCAGTAAGGAAAGCTGTAATTAGCAGTTTGAATTAGAAAAAAACAAACAAACAAACAAAAAAAACCCTTCAAATCCTGTCAAGGCATGTACCTTATGACACTATTTTAGACAGAGTCATTTATCAAACTAAACCAGACAAATGTTGGTCTTGCCACCCTGAATACCTAGATTCAAAGGCAAATAAGAAGCTAAGTCATTCACTCTCATTCAGAAGTAATTAGGAAGGACCTAATTTTAAAAAGAAAGAATGAAAAAAGAAAGAAATTGGGGCCGGATGGTGGCTCACACCTGTAATCCCAGCACTTTGGGAGGCTCAGGCAGGATTGTTCAAAGCCAACCTGGGCAGCATTGCGAGACCTTGACTTTAAAAAATAAAAATAAAAATAATGAGCCAGGCTTGGTGGCACCCACCTGTAGTCCCAGCTACTTGAGACGCTGAGATGGGAGGATCATTTCAGCACAGGAGTTTGAGGCTGGAATGAGCTATCACAGCACCACTGCACTCTAGCCTGGGCAACAGAGCAACACCCTGTCTGAGAAAGGGAAGGGATGGGAAAGCGGAAAAGGGAGAAGGGGGAAGGGGAAAGGGAGAAGGGGGCCTTATTGTAAAATGTGATTAGGTAAAACCTTTGCATCGGGTTTTGTTAAAAATATAACCTTGAAATATCATAACCAGAAAAGCTTTCAGACTGAGTTTGAAGAAGAAAGGCAAAAATATCTTAAGGTCCTATTCTAGTTTATAATTGTGTAAGATACAGATTTGTGGCTTCAGTGTGGAGTTATAATGTGGGAAAACTATGAAAACATAGCCAACAGAGATAGCATGTGTGCTATTACGAGCTCTGGAGAAATGAAGGGGTAGGGCCACAATTGCAAAACATTGTTTCCCCTACTGATTTCCTAACGAGTCAGTTATATTTGTCTTTAGGGGAACCTGTATTAACCTAAGAATTAAGTGCTCTTGCTTCCCTTCATTTTCCTTTATTAGTGCTCAGCACGGGACATACCACAAAGACTACCCAGCAATTCACATTGCTTCCATTTGTAGCCATAGAATTCAATGACAGTGGCCCTAGAATTCAATTCCTGTGTACCGGTATGCTTGAAAAGACTAAGGTGTGACCCAGCAGTCCTCTTCTCCCTGAATGCTAAGATCTGTCTATATGGAGTCAAAAGAGTATACTCCATATTTGAGTTTTTTGGGTCATTTAGCTGTCTTTGGACAATTTTGTTCAGATTCATTTCTGAAGTATCACTGAGACTTCATGTCGTGTCCATCAAGTAAAAGCTGACATTTCATTCTTATTACTATTTAAGATGTATTATGTATCTCATGTGAGACAGAGCACACAGCTGTCAAAGTCAAGAGGTGAAAAATTAATTTTGTATGGCAATGTTAACTTTTCATAGATTGTACTTGCTAAGCAAAAATCTCAACATAAAACAATACACAGCTTAAGAGGCATATTAAGAACTTGCCTTATGTATCTGGGTGCTCCTGTATTAGGTGTGTATATATTTAGGATCGTTAGCTCTTCTTGTTGCATTGATCCTTTTACCATTATGTAATGTCCTTCTTTGTCTCTTTTGATCTTTGTTGATTTGAAGTCTATTTTATCAGAGATGAGAATTGCAACTCCTGCTTTTTTTTTGCTCTCCATTTGCTTGGTAAATCTTCCTCCATCCCTTTATTTTGAGCCTATGTGTATCCTTGCATGTGAGATGGGTTTCCTGGATACAGCACAC